>ML831719.1:0-28218 GCA_009831015.1 Picea engelmannii | reverse complement strand
TATTAATATTTCTTAAAACATAAAGTATGGATAATTATTTTATCCTAAGTTCTAAAGTTGGGGACAAGTGGACCAAAGTAGCTTCCAACATGACAAGTGTCAAGTTGGGGACATGCATACATATCATGGGGGCTTAGCTCTTTCAACACCTTCACCATCATTCCGAAGACCATCCTTACCATCATTCTCACGATGATTCTTACGATCATCTCACCCATGATTCCTTCCATCATTCAGTCATCTAGTGAATGATTCCATGACCATTTTCACTCAAGCAGTCTGTTATCCTTGGGACATTCATTTCACAGTATCTGAGCCTATTTCCATAACCATTTCATGTTGGTGTACCTGGTTAGCGTGGGAGAGGGATTGAAGAAGTGGGTTGTCAGGCCCATAGGAAATTGAAGAGGTTGGTTGTCAGGCCCATGAGAAATTATCTGAGCGAGAGAATTGTTGGGAATTGATTTCCTCATTGTGCTAAATTGAAACTACAATGCTCTAAGACTTCCTATCTAGTTTGTTGTTGAATCCATAGAAAGGAAGTGGGGCAGTCGAGGGACTGTTGAGCAGAGAAGGGGCACACTTCCTTGGGTGGGAGAGGCATGTGGGGAATGAGAGGCTGTAGGCTAGTAGTTGAGTGAGCACCTGAGATGGAGTATTTCTTGTTGTCCATGAGACTTTATCCTGGTTAGGAATCACTTTACCCGGGTGGAGTTTAGTCCCATCTCTGGGGTGACTCACTGTTGAGAGTGATGAACAGTGTAGTCTAAGGCTAGGAGGTTTGTGGACGATCTGTACGCAGTTGGTGAAAATATTTCCAAGATAAGTACCAATCATGTGATAAATTTACTTGTTGCATGTTTATTTACGTGATGATGTTATAGTTTATCATATGTGTGATTATAATTATCTGTATGTTTATGGGTATTTCCCTGTATATGTTGCATGTATGGTTTTACTGTCATTTTAGTATGAAATCATATATTTATAGAACATAATTGTTTGTTTACGTCATATGTAAAGCTTCCACAAGAGTGTTGTATGTATATGTTATAATTGCATGCAGTTTGAAGAGAAAATTTATGTGGCATAGCTCAGTTGAATACTGGGTATGTTACAGTATGTTCTGCAGCTAGAGAACATAAGTGTTCCCTCATGTATCCTGGCCTTTGTAGGCTGGGAATGTTACAAAAATGGTTTCATACCTAAGTAAAGAATTTGAGGAGTGGCATGCCCGACCGGTGTGAGGTCGGGGGTCTTACATGTGGAGTCACCATAGTGAAAAATTGTAGTTTGTTTATCACCAACTCTTGTTCACCATCAAGTGTTGGTCATAGTATTTGTTGTATATCCCAGGGAAGATATATTCATGTATTTTTTCCCCAACAACAGTGCCAAAAATGTTAGCACTAGGATTTTGTAATATACCAGATATAAAAAGTATGGAGAACAGAAATACAATGATAGAAATGGCAGAATAACAGTAATATAACCAACATAATCTCTACAATAACACAAAAATGATATATGAACAACAACAGAAATAGAACTTTGATTCAAAAAGCAATGTTCATGGGCCTCTTCAAGGGGGAAACCTCCAGTCGAGTAGTGCTCTGTTACAATAATATCCAATCTAGGGTTTTCATACCCTCGACCCTTATTTATACTAAATATGTCTATCAAGAGAAGCATCTAGAGGAAGATCCTTCTAGAAGGAAAAACTTCTATTAGGTCTTCTTACATCCGCCTTATTCTATTTTATTGAAAGGCCTTATTAATATTGACCTTTATTACATCCAAATATATTGCTCTACCTATGTGCGGGTTAGGACCCTAACATGTCCATCCCCTTAAAAACAATCGTGTCCTCAAGGCTTGAGATGTGGAAACTGTTGCAGAATGGTAGTTGGTTCCCAAGTGGCATCTACTAGAGTTGTATCTTTCCACTGGACTAACACTTCCTTGATGGTTCTCTAATGCAGGCGACACTCACGCTGGTCCAAAATGGCTTCTAGTTGTAGCCAAATGGATCCTTATTTAGCTAACTCGGAAAGGTTGGTTTGAATTTGGCACCTAGTTCCAATCACCTTCTTTAAGCATGAAACATGAAAAACAGGATGTAGCTTCGAATGACTAGGCAAAGATAACTGATAGGCGACTTGTCCCACATGCTTGAGAATTGTATAAGGACCATAAAATTTGGGCACTAGATTATGACAATGCTCGCCCTTGAGGGAAGTTTTCTTGTATGGTTGCAGTCACATAAACACCTGATCCCGTTTTTCAAATTGGTGTTCAGAGAGACCTTGATCTGCCTGTTGCTTCATGCGATTATGTGCCATGACCAAGTTCTCTTTGAGGGTATGAACAATATCCTCTCGAATTGTAAGTGTTTGGTAAACCACCTAGACCTTCGAGGTACCTAGTAAGTATGAGAGAACTGAAGTTGGATTTTGTCCATATACCACATCAAAAGGAGTCATGGGTGTAGTTGCATGGTAGGAAGTGTTGTACGACCATTCAGCTAGGGGTAACCATTGATCCCACTGATTTTTCTTTTCAGAGGCAAAACACCTCAGATATGTTTCCAAACACTTGTTGACAACCTCTGTTTGACCATCAGTCTGCAAATGATAAGCTGTGCTGAGATTCAATTGGGTGCCCTGTAGCTTGAATAGTTCTTGCCAAAAATTGCTTGTGAAAGTTGGGTCACGATAAAAAATAATAGAGTGCGGCATGCCATGAAGCTTGAAGACCTAGTCCATTAAAATTTGAGCCACCATGGATGAAATAAATGGGTGTTGAAGAGAACATAAATGAGCATACTTGAAAAGGCGATCCACAACTACCATTATGACTAATTTATTTCCCAATTTGGGTAAGCCGGTAATAAATTCCATAGAGATATCCTTCCAAATAGCAGGTGGAATCAGAAGCAATTGTAGTGTGCCCAGAGATTCGACTGTTTCTCCTTTGTTGCATTGACACACATCACATTCAGTGATAAAATTACAGATGTCCTGTTTCATACCATCCCAGAAAAAAGAACGTTTGACCCTGTCATAGGTTTTGGTGAACCTGGAGTGCCCCGCTGTGGGTGTAGCATGAAGCTCAGAAAGTACCATGGATTTAAGATTTGATTGTTTACTTAAATACAAAAAACCTTTGTATCAAATATCATCCTAGAGCCAAGAGTACCCTGGGGGAACTGGGGCATCGGTCTACAATTGCTAGATTAGATGCGAACTTTTGGGATCTTGTAGCCATTCCCGACGAACAACTTGGTGCCAATCTGGTACAGTGAAGGAAAGAGAAAAAAGGGATCCCTCTTATTCATATTTTTAGGACAGTGCATCCGCCACCACATTGTCTTTGCCTTTCTTGTAAATGATCTCATAATCATATCCAAAGAGCTTAGTCACCCATTTTTGTTGCTTCGGGGAGGAAATGCATTGTTCCATAAAGTACTTGAGGCTTTGATGGTCTGTCTTAATTTGGAAACGTTGCCCCAAGAGATAAGGGTGCCACAGATCAACGACATGAAGAATAACCAACATTTCCTTTTCATAGATGGGTTTGCCCAGATTCCTTTCAGATAGTTTCTTGTTGGTGAAGGCCAAAGGTCGATCCTCTTGCATAAGAACAACACCAATTCCTTTCCCTAAGGCATCACATTCCAACACAAAGGTCTTTGTGAAGTCAGGAAGGGCCAAAACCAGAGTGGTGCACATGGCCATATTCAAGGTTTGGAAAGCTTGAGCAGCAACTGGAGTGCAGTGAAAGAGTTATTTTTGAGGAGAGCAGTGAGAGGTGCTGCAATCTTTCCATAATTCTCAACAAATTTGTGATAATACCCTGTTAAACCCATAAATACATGCAATATTTTTAGAGTCTTTAGGTGCGGCCAGTATTGCATAGCTTCAATCTTTTTCGGATCCACCGTGATTCCATCCTTGCCAACCAGATGACCCAAGTATTCTTCTTCTGAGGCACCAAAAGCACATTTAGACTGTTTTAGGAAAAGTTGGTGTTGAGAGAGTAGATGGAGAACTCGATCCACATGAGTAATATGGTTTTTCCAGGTTTTTCTATAGATGAGGATATCATCAAATAAAACTAAGAGAAAATGACGGAGAAAGGGACGGAAAACATGATTCATGAGGCTTTGGAAGGTGGAGGGGGCATTACACAAGCCAAAGGGCATGACCAAAAAATCATAGTGGCCCTCATGAGTTTGAAAGGCCGTCTTGGGAATGTATGCCTCTTTCATACGTATTTGGTGATAGCTCGAGCGAAGATCAAGTTTAGTAAAGAATTGGGCACCACTCAATTCATCCAGGAGGTCATCAATGACAAAAATGAGAAATTTGTCTTTAATGGTCAGTTTGTTGAGGGCATGGAAGTCAGGACACATTCTCCAAGAACCTTCTTTCTTCAGGACCATGACTATAGGAGAAGAGTAAGGGCTCGTACTAGGGTGGATAACGCCTACATTAAGGAGTTCCTGGACCATTTTCTCAATTTCATTTTTTTGTGAAAAGGGGTGGCAATACAGACGAATATTGGGAGGAAGGGTTATGGGTACAAGGGGAATGGAATGATAATGAACACCGCGGGAAGGAGGGAGTCCTTGGGGAGTGGAAAATACCATTTGATGTTTAGAAAGGAGGGCTTGGAAGTCTTGCGACACCGGGGGTGTTTCTGTTGCTTGTATGGCATGGAGTTGGGAAATGACACCAAAATGACCTTTTTTGAGCATCTTTTCCATGCAATGGGAACTAATGACATCAGGTGAACCAACAATGATGCCTTGGAATTTATATTGGTGGCCTTCCTGGTCAAATTGCATGGTTATTTCCTTAAAATCCATGAGAATGGGACCCAAAGTCCTTAGCCAGTCTACACCCAACACAATGTCACAACCGCCCATGTCGATAGCAAACATATGGAATTTTGGGTGGTAGTCACCGATTTGGAGATGCACATTTTCCCAACGCCCTCCACATTTCATGGAACCACCATTAGCAATCATGATTTGGAAATTGTTGATGACATGGATGTAGCAATGAGTTTCTTGGGTAATGCGACGATGAATAAAATTATGGGTTCTTCCACTATCAACTAGAATGATGACCTCCTGATGCTTGATGCAACCGATTAACTTAAGGGTTTGAGGGGTGGAGAAGCCAGTGAGATCATTGAGGGAAATGATCGGTTCCACTTCGGGAGGGTCTGAGGGAGGGGTTATGTTAGTGATTTCTGGTGACTCAGACACAAGGGGAGTTTCAACATCATCTTCCTAAATATGCTCATAGATGGCCATAAAAAGATTTTTTTCCTTACATTTGTGTCCTGAGAAATATTTGTCATCACAATTATAACAAAGGCCTTTGAGTTGGTGTTCAACCATTTCAGCCCTGGTTAATTTTTGGATCTTTAATTGGGTAGAGGGAGTAATGGGATTTACGGGTTTAGGGCGAGGGATAAATGAGGGTTTATGGTTTTGAGAGGATACAACATCTTGTGCTTCTTTAGCTTTTTTAGTAGCCTCCACCCAACTCGAAGGTCAAGCCATGAGGACATGGGCCCAAATCTCATCCTTGAGGCCACTGATAAAAGACTCTCAAAAGAAATCATCAGTCATGCCCTCTGTTTGAAAAGAAAGGTGCTCAAAGGCAGCTATGAAGTCTTCTACTATTCCTGATTGTTTCAACTTTGTTAAATGACCCAAATGGTTGGTGTCAGTGTCAAAGCATTCATAAATCTTAGTCACAAATTGGGTCCAAGCAATATACCCTTGATGGGAAGTTTTTCTCCATTGCCACCATTGACAACGTTCTTTATCTAGATGGACAACACAATACCGGAGTTTGGCCAAGTCATCTGTAATGTTGTATAAAGAGAAATAATGTTCCATTTGGGTTACCCAACTAGTGGGGTCCGAGCCATCAAATTTGATCACATCCACCCATGGAAGGCATAGGTCACGTTGAAAGTGATGGTGTTGAAAGGTATGGGAATGGGAGGAATGTTCACCTTCAGTCTTGTGAGGTGCATCAAAGAAAGGGTCATCTGTAGGGATCTTCAGTTTGGTGCAAAGTGATGCAAAGATAGATTCAAGATGGGTGGTTAGTTCTTGTTTGACTTCCAACATTGAGGACTGCATGGTTGTATTTATGGTTGTATTGATGGATGTATCGATGGAGACAACATTGGCACTGAGTTGTTTCACTTCTTTTTGGGTTTCGAGGAGACAAGATTGCAAGGTGTTGAAGCGAGCTTCCAGGTCTTGGCTACGGGTATGGGCCATTAGGATGGGTGAACTGAAAAGGGGCGGGCGGGGTCAAAAACCGAAAAATGATATGGATGAATGTGATAAGGGAAAAGAGATGAATCCAATGGAATAGGTCTCAAATAATGGTGCAAACATTTCCAATTTTTTTATTTTTTTTACACCTATGGAGTTATACTCCGGTCTTAAGAATACTGCAGCGATGAAATCCCCAAATGCTTAACTACTAAGAAAAGTGTAGTGATTTGGCAACCCGAACATAGTTGCACAACAAAAGATCTTGTATGTTTTAATTTGTTTATGTTTATGTCCCCCCAAGGATTAGGTATTCAAGGGTTCTATAGACAAGGGTTTTCCCTGTACTATAGCTCTCTGATATATGTGCAGGGTCCAACAATAGTACTCGGCCCAACATCTTAGGGCACTAACTAAGGAGGATAGACCGTACCCTTAGTCGTACTACCTGACTACCTAGGTACTAGAGAGTATCTTCCTGAGTGTTGTTCTTGGTGGCACTATAGTAGTTAGGTGGCCGATCGGTTTATCTAAAGAGGGCTTCAGGAAATCTAGGCCGATCCGTACAAAGGTGCTATTTGATGCGCTACCACTCGAAGGGGTACCAATAGGGGTTACAAGGGTGGCCAACAAATGTGCGCTTAAGAACCACTTGTATTTCCTGCATGTATGAATCCCTCAACCGTGGGCTCATGCACGTAACGACAGATCTCTGTGGCTTAAAGACGTTGGAATACGTCTCTACCCTAAAAAAAAATTCCCACAATTTCTGCCAAGGAAAGTGCTCTGATACCACTTATAATATACCAGATATAAAAAGTATGTAGAACATAAATAAAATGCTAGAAATGGCATAATAGTAGTAATATAACTAGCATAATCTCCACAATAACACATAAATGATATATGAACAACAATAGAAATAGCACTTTGATTCAGAAAGCAATGTTCACGGGCCTCTTCGAGGGGGCAACCTCCAGTCAAGCAGCTCTCTGTTACAATAATCTCCAAGCTAGGGTTTTCATACCCTCAACCCTTATTTATACTAAATATGTCTATCAAGAGAAGCATTTAGAGGAAGATACTTCTAGAAGTGGAAGCTTCTATTAGGTTTTCTTACATCCGCCTTATTCTATTTTATTAAAATGACTTATTAATATTGACCTTTATTACATCCGAATATATTGCTCTACCTATGTGTGTGTTAGGACCCTAACATATTTTCTCTTAGACTTCTTTAGTAACAAGCCTAATACCTATTTAATAACAAAGACAAGCTAATTCCTAATGCCTAATAAATCATTTATCATAGAACATCAAAGAAATATGTAAATGTACCACATATACAGAGAATCCCATCAAATAAAGAAGAAAAGAGTAGAACTGATGAAGAACAAAGATGGGTAATCATCCACTATATTAGAATCTTGTAATCTGGATACACAAAGTTTTCATATGCAGAAGTTCAAAAAACAGATATAACACTCTCAAAGCTCCCAAATTACAACCCCTTATTAATCAAAATTTCATCCTATATATCCTATCAATTCTTTCTAGTCTAAGGGGGTTGAATAAGAGACCGTTACATTGGATTCTCCCCTAGTTACAAATTGGTTACAATAAGTTACAAAAAAAACTCTTCTAGTTGATATTTTTTAGGATCTTGTCTTATGCCATTAATAGCTTCTAGAAACCATTAGGCTACTTGATATTGGGATGAGACACTTGTTCTTCATGTTCCCCTTAATCCTCATAAGAGTACCTTTGAGATGTAACCTTGAAATGAAGGATAATCTTCTTGACTGTGCAGTTCCACATTGAACTGCTAAATTTCACTGTAGAAATTCCTGTAGATGATGTTTTTCACTTTTATTCCAAATGGCGAACTAGGTTGGGAAGATTTTTTGTCATTAGATCAATGAAATGATGATGTGTCTCCACACCACATTTGGGAAAAACCTAGTTCGAATTTTTCAAGGTATGATGGAATTTTTTTGTATGCCAGTTTCATAGTGAATCAAGATTTCACTGCAGAATCTGTGTAAATGCATATTTAGACCCCGTCACACCTTTTTTGACTATTTTTTAATGCTATCCATAGGTATTCTCCCTTTTTTTTATTTGAACATCATAACAAACTTTCTTTTCATGATCAACATATATCTAGTGTTACCAAATAAGATTATTCATCATTCTATTAGTTACAAAATTGTAAAATTGGAATTTTCTTAGTAGATGTTAGTTGGCAGCAACTTGTGCCAACACATCCAAAACACTTTTGGCATGCATTTCTTCCACCTGGTGTAACTTCCTCTTTAGAACTCTATTATCCTTTTGTAGTATCATTTTCTGTTTGTATACATTCTTTAGTTGCTTGTGGAGGTACAAGGACCCTTTTACCCTGTTTATGTTGTTGTCAATGGATTTCTCACAATCATATAGGTGTGCATCTATATTATTCGTATTCTTCTCAAGTTCCATGGCTATCAATAGTGTTAAAATGAGTCTGGGAAGAATATATAGTATCAAGGGTTCAATAGGGTACAAGGAATATCAAAGGTTTAATCAAAGAACAAGGTTTCAGTAGCAAGTGAAATGTTTTGTAGTGAGCTGTATTTTATGCAGTAGACCATAATTTGGTAGGTAATAAGGTTATAATAGAAGAACCTTGATAGTATAATAATTATTGTCAACAAAGAAGGCTTTGATATCAATTAAGGGCAATAATTTTGAAATTTTGGACAAAAACAAAGTTTTGACAGCAAACGAGGATTTTCTGCAGTGAAATAAGTTCAAAATGTTTGGTGTGACTGCAACATGATCCAAGAGATCACTTTTCATAATAACTCATGATCACATCACCTAATGACCAAGACCTATCATCTAGTCTCCAAAGACTAGCTACGACCCTAACAAAACTAGACAAAGCAAAAAATAAAAATAAGGGTGACTTTCAGTACATTTCATGTGCTAACAAGATGAAAAAGGAAAAAAAAACAAATTTATGTCTCAACAACAGGTCATGAAACACTGATAAATATGGTGATAAGAATTTAGAAGTAGGTGATTTGATTCTAAAATGGGACAAAGTTAACGAACCCAAAGGAAAAAATACAAATTTTCAAAACTTATGGTTTGGCCCATACTAAGTTGCTAAAAAATAGGGGATAATATGTATAGACTACAAATATTGGAAGGTGATATATATTCCCTTCCTATCAATGGACAAATCTTGAAGCGATACTTCACCTAGCTACTCTTATGAGTTGTTTCACGTGCAATAGTTTTTTTTTTCCACATTTGTCTTGCTTGCGATATTTTTTATTTCATGTTTTATTGTTATAATATGCAGTAGTTATTTATTTCTTTACATGGTATGTTGCATGGTGCACATGTTCAAGTTTTGTTGATTTTTCCTAAAGTGTTCTAGAGGTGTTGAGTTTCTAGTGTTTGGTGAAACATGATATTTAGTTCTCAAATATGTTCCTTTGTTGTTTTAAATATCAAAGTAAAATGAACTTACAATGAGCATGATTCGAAGCTAGAAAGTATTCATAGTTTTGATTATGAATAATTTGGAGAAAAAACAATTATTTTTTGGTGGAGGTGTTAGTTGTGACAAATGTGAATGGATTGATAAATCATAAACTATAAAGCCATGAATTATATGATCAGAGGAAATCGATGAATGTTTTTGTTGTTTTGGAAAGGGTAAGCTTCAAATCCTAAGTGCTTAATTCACTCCTTCATTAACAAGTATCATCCTCGGAATTTCAATAGTTTTTTTTTTGTGACTGGTGGAATCGACAATTCACGGTTCTCATACTCGTGTGACATGGGATCAATCCCCGTCCTCTACCTCTATAACCTCTAGGTGCGTCCACACAATCCAGGGTGAAAATCGAACTTGAGACCTCCTTTTTGCAAATTTCCTTCCATTTACATGACACTTGCCAATCGCTATACACCCCTGTGGGCCTAAGAATTTAAATAGTTTTTTCACGTAAGTTCCTCAAATAAATTTGGATGGATATATATATATATATATATATTGGAAAACAAAGTGTTCAAGGAAAATGAAATTGTCAAAGTGAAACATACTATTAATGAGGAAATATGGATATCTCCACCAGGGTTATGGATGCTCATTGGTAGGAGAGAAAGATTTGTGATATCAATGTGACTCCTAGAGACTATGGATTTTCACTGGTAATGGATCAACACTAGAAGGGTGATCGAGTTATTTAGAAACTACCTAAATTGTACAATGATACTGGAAGATGGATCCAAATTTATTTCCTTACAAAAGTCGAATGTTATTGAATGCAAATGCTTATCTTCTATCTTTGTCAAGAGTTGAAACCCCATTGTAAGGAAAATAATTATTTCTAAATCACATATAAGTGGATCTATGGGTAGTTTTTGGGTTCCAATTGTAGTCTAAGTGTGTTTTATTTGAAAGTGATAATCTCTCATCCAAAGGTATATATGTAGAGGTTTTGGATTCATTCAATAAATCATCATTTCTTGAGTCCACAACACACCCTAAAATTCTAAAAATTTTGGCACCACTTTTTCTTATTTTGTAAATAAATTTTGCATATTTTATGTTTGCTGATTTTGATGCATATCATGTATCATGTAGTTTAGAAATCATCTTCTAGCCTTTATAAAACCAAAATATCCTAAGTCTATGAGCCTTATCCAATGGGATGCACAATATTCATCGATAATTTTCTATCACTTTCATCGTTGGCTTACAATTGTTTTTATTCCCCGACATGAATTTAAGTTATGAATTGAAACAAAAGTGAAATATAAGAGTTGTGGTATGAAATTGAAGTTGAAGCACTGAAGTGAATGTGGAATGTAGGCACCGATGTCAAACTATTTTTTCACGTTGATATGAAAGTGAAGTTGGTGTGTCAAAACCAAAGTGAGTTTCAATCACTAACAAAAATCATGTTGCATGCTCATGATAAAGAGAAATATAGGTTATTATATGAAATCATCATATTGATGTCGAAGAGGTTTTACACGCCAATAACAAAGTGAAATTGAAGCATTGATAACATAGTGAATTCACTTCATTGATGGTCACCCATTGGAAATCACTTTTATTTCACAAACAAAAGTTTAAATGCACCAAAGCAAAGTGGATCTCGACCGTCGATGGGGTTTGTCGCTACACCATTTAAACTTGCACTCCTTCCAATTCAAAATTTGATTTGAGATATCACCTTGCACACATTCCAAGGTTCTATATCATATCTCATCCAAATTCACTTTCACATCAATGCAATGATAAACTTATCACACTCCAAAGTGTTGAGAGACTATTGAAAAGGTGATTCTATCAGTTCACTGATTTAGTGGATGAAATGTCTAATTGGCATATAATCTCTAGGATTTGGTAGATCCAATCAGGTTCAAGTTAGATTTATTTATTATGGCACTAATATTTGGTTCTTTGGTTATAAAATTTGAATTTCCCCATTGATCAAACCAATATGATCATGATTTTCAATAACATTAGTGAGGATTAAGTGTTGTTTGTACGATTTTTCTTGTGAGTGATTTTTTTGTGAGTGGATATTATCCTTTCTGGTTTGAGAAATTATATATGGAGAATTTTATTGGATTGGTATGTCCCTAAACGTGGTAGAACAACCTATGAACCAAAGATAAATGTGGATATTATCATTTGTTTTCTTCTATTTTCCTCAACATAGATATGTTATGAAACTTAAACCTTTGAATTAGAATTAGTACATATCCTGTGATAATTTTAATTTGATGAGTGATTCAACATTTGTCCTAGTAGCATTAACAATTAGTTATGAATTCTCTTATCAAACTCATTTTCAATAAATACATTGCAAAAATCATTTCATGTTATCTTTATTTTTTAAATTATGCATCAAGATGTTCAAGATAATTATTGAATAAAATCATTCATAGGTATGATTTCCATCCTTAATCTATTGTACATAAATTCTAGTCCAAGTAAAATGCCACTAAAGAAAACCCTTGTTAAACCCTTTATTAAATATCCTTGAGGGAAACCTAAAAAAATAGGGGAGACTCCTTGTTATCCATTTCATGTCTCACTTTTCAATCCCAAACCTTGTATTAAATATTTTCCCAATCCTCTATTCTTCCCATTTTCTTAAACCATCATATTCCAAAAAAAAATATTATACTTAGCCATTTATTCTTCCCATTTTCTTAAACCATCATATTCCAAAAAAAAAATATTATACTTAGCCATTTCATTGATGTGTGTATGATTACATACCTTATGAGGAGATTATTTTCACTATCACCATGTTCCCACACTCCACGTCGAACCTTCTTGTGCAATAATTGAAGTCCACACACCATATGGTTCTTTACTTAGTTTATTTTAACACTCTAGTGTGGATAACTCACATTCTTTCTTCTCTTGCACTCTCGCACTACTACATTCCTGCAGTTCTGTAGTCCCTCACAACTCATTCTCACAAGCCACAAACTTTTCACGATAATCAAGAACTCACTTATGGCATGATTATTGGTTGCAATTCGTAAGGTAAAGGTAGTTATCTTGAGTTAAAATGAATTAAATATCTCGGTTTTCAATGATCCACTCATATGGTTTTTATTTATGATCACCCATATTTCGAGGGTAAATCGTATGTGTGGAAAGGAGATATTAGTAAATACCTTCCATGTATTTATCCTTTTAATGACTCGATCTCCACAATTCATAACGCATAGTTTCATGTATATCAAAGTGCATCAAATAAATAAGAAGTATGGAAAATAGGAGGAGGAAAGAGCCACTTTGTGAGGGTACAAATAACTTTTTTGTGTTGCAAGGAAAAAAACTTCATTGGTCTAATTCTTATCGGTGTTTATTAAACAAAAGTTTTGAGGAGAAGAAAAATAACAAACTTTGGACTACAAGGATCGTGAATGTTGGTTGTGTACCATACTTCTTTGACTTCTGAGAACTAGTATCGTGGTGCGCTCAGAGATACGATTTGAGGAAAACAATGATTCAAGCAATTGTAGAGGGAAATAATTTTGTTGTGTTGACCCCCAAATGTTTTATAATGATGCTCCAACTCCCTACTCCTAATATTAATATCAAGCTATCGGATTTGGATTCCTTCCTTGACTTTGAAGGTGGTGGTTTGAATTTGTTGAAATATGTTTTTAGTATGTCTGTCAATATGCCCATTGACCTTTCATCTATTGACATATATTTGTTACAAGATCCATATAAAGACTTCTTATGGTTTTTTTCACACCTAATAGACTGTGAGTCCACCCCACACACACCCAATTCATCTTTGTATGTACTCCATTTCTCTTTCCGAAAAGATACCAATTTCGACTAGGGTGAGGTGATTTCAAACAAATTTTCCTTTCAATTGGGTAGTTATTTAAATACTCAAAGGCTTTCTATGACTACATACCTAGTTTTTGCAATTGCTTATTGTAATTATTTTGAGGGGATTCCTCTAAGAGGAAATTTATATGTTGATAATAAACCAGTTCAGTTATGGTACTCTTTTCTCTCGAAACACAAGGCATCTTTTCTTTTTTCCCTTATCCAACACAAATTTCTAGGAGAATTTCGATGTTTATTTACTAGGGTAGAATCAAAAAGGGGGATATATAGGGTTAAATGCATATGGTATGACCCCAAGGGGGGGAATAAATGGGGCTAAATTTACATGTAATGTGTAAATATATATGTAATAGGGTCATCCTAATGATAAAGGTGATTCATGTGTAATTTGTGAATAGGTATATATGGAGATCATGTATTCATTATTGGAGACATGTGAATTGTGATGTATGAATGTATTTGGGTATTTGGAGGATGTTCTCCTATTATTTAAGGACTTGTTATGTAACTCATCTCTCTTATTTATATTGGAGTTGTGCTCCACACCCAAATTGGTGTACATGGTGTGTACTTATAGTTTATTTCAATATCTTAATCATTTGAAACATAAATTTTGGTATCAAAAACATCGATCCTAGGGATTTTCTTCTTCAAGAAAGTCATCCTCTAATTTTGGCTATAAATTTTCTTATGGGCCACTTCAAATAGTGAAATTTGGATGTTACATATAAATTTTTTATGGTATCTGTGGTAAATATTATAGGTTCTAGGTCGTTAAAATTTTGTAGATATAGCATGTGGAAGATAGGGTTTTTGAATCATCCTAAATTTAGTTTTAAACGAGTCATCTTGGGATTTTCACTATAATTTGTTTTGGGAGGTTTCATGCAATGAAATTTTGTGAAGAATCATGAGACATCTCCTAGTGCAAGTGATACAAATTTCAAATTATGGTTCACTATAATTTCAAATATATAATCCATTTAAGATAAGACTTGTGACTAATCCTGAAACTCGTTTTAAAAGAGTTAACTTTCCATTTTCATTGTAAATTTTTTTTGTGAAGTTTCTGAATCTAAAAGTTTCAAGATGTTGAGAAAACATAGCAAATTTCTCCTGGTAAAAATTTCAGAATTTGGATCCTTTTAATTTCTAAGATATAATATCTGGAAGGTGGAGTTATTTGACTAGTCATGTAGCTAGTCTAAAACATGTGTTCTAGGTAAAACAATCATATATTCTTTAGGACCATCAATGGTATTTTTGGTACAAATTTTAGAGTCATGTCATATATATTTAACCCTATATATTCCCCACATTGGGTCATAACATAGCCCAATCCACACCTTCCCATATTTCAATGGATTTTTCAAGGATATACCTCCCAGGTATGAATCCAAACTCCTCAATTGAAACAATATTGGTCATATAAATAGTCTCAAATAGGTATTATGGGTAAAATAGTCATATATATTTTTAGTGAGGATCCAAATTCAATGACACCAATTGCATTTGAAAGAGGACTATCCATAGTATTTCGAGTACAAATTTCAAAATAATATCATATACAGTTAACCCTATATATTCCCCGTGAATAATAACATAGTCTAATCCATACCTTCCTATATTACAATAGAATAGTCAATGATATACCTCCCAAGTATGAATCCAAACTACTCAAGTGAAACAAGATTGGGAAGGATATATTTCACCCACAAGGAAAAATATTTGGCTAAAATTTTATAGTGATGGACCTCGAGTTAGTAATTATATTTAGGTCCTCTAATTTACGAATAAAGGTTATATCCCATACCTAAAGCTCATTTCAACAAGTCTTATTGATTGACTTGCATAAATTCCAAATAGATTCCCAAGTGGCCTTGTAAAACACGTAAAGGAAGACATCAATGTTAGTTCCCTAATCATAAACCATCTTGTGAAAGGATGTAGATATCTCATTGAGAGAAAGGTACATGTAAAATGCTCTTGTCATTTCCTTCGAAAGTGTGTTCATAACCAAGTCAATATATTATTATATGGCTTCCTATCACTTGATAGAGTGGCCTTAGGTCTTAAATACCATTCTATACTTATGTATAAATTATCTTTAAATTATTTCTTGATTAGCAGTTCGACCGAGGGAAGCTTCAAGCATCGAGATATTTTAATTGTATTCCTTAGAGGATAGAGCCTTAAAGAAATCTTATGTGGATTGGTCATCAATTTTTATATAAGGAACTTGTGCCCATATTTGAGAACTCTTTTCTTGAAGGGGTTCATCCACTCAAAGCATATCATGCATTCCCATGGGACAACACTTATTTTCCTTATCATAAAGGGAAAAAACCACCAAGGTATTTTTACAAATCGAAGGGTCTTAAAGAAGTATTTTTTACACATGAGAAACTTCACTAAATTTAAATAAGAAAAATCTTTTGGTTAGGTTGTAGGTATGTGTGCAATTACATTTGCGTTGCTCCCATACTTCTCAAATGAAGCTCCAAATGATTGACTTAGGGGACACCCTCCCTACAAAGTATCCTAGGATGGAGCCCACTTTGAAAAATTTAGTAATGTATTCATAATCATTATACTAACTATAAGGAGGAATTTCATTACCTTATTATATATCTTAGAATAGCCTAATTTCTCAGGTACTTTTGACGCCATCTCCACTCTTCAAGCTAGTACCAAAATAAAAAATGACAATGGCTTTTTATGGTGAGGCCATATCCCTCCCTTATTATAGAAAAAATGTGGCCCAACATGTCAATTAGGTTGCAATGAATAAAAAAAACATGGAACAATAATGAAATTATAACTCTGCAAGAACCTCAAGGTTCGTGATCCTTCATGCCCTGGTTCAAACCCTCAAAACCCTAACCAAATTAGTGAAATTTTCCAAAAGAATCATAATTTCATCATAGAGGAGTTGTAAAATATGATATAGTGGATCTATTTTATCCCCTTCATGTCATGGTTCAAACCCTCAACACCCTTACCAAATTAGTGGAATTTTCCAAAAGAATCATAATTTCATCATGGAGGAGTTGTAAAATATGATATAGTGGATCTATTTTATCCCCTTCAAATAGGTATTATAGACTCATATATCTAAGATCACACACCTTCTAAAAGTTATTGATATGAGAAGTGCCAAGGGAGCCCACATTGGAGCCAAGTTTCATTAGCTTAAATATATAGGTAAGAATGATTAAGATTTCTTCAAGGGATTCACATCTAAAGAGACCATAGAAAAAACTATATTCTTAAAAACATGGAGAGAAGGATGACTTGTTAAGATGATTTAGAGAGAATTTGTGGTGACCATAGAAAAAACTATATTCTTAAAAATATGGAGAGAAGGATGACTTGTTAAGATGATTTAGAGAGAATTTATGGTGCACTATAAGATCCTATTTCAATATCAGGCATTGAATGATGAATATAGGGTGAATATAGGGTGGTAAAAAAAAAATCATGTGGATGTGGTCCCTCATAGGTTTTATTACATGAAAATAAATATCCGTGATTAGTCACTAGAGTTGGATGAGTTAATCATATCTTTCTCAAAGGTGATCAATCATAAATCCCAAAAAATTGATGACTTACCGCGTGATTTCTACATCGACACTAAAGAATTTATTAGTCTTGACTTGATTCACGTTTATAAATAATCCACCATGACACAACTGTTTGGGTAGCATCCTTAACAAGTAAATTTTTAAGTATATCCCTAAATTTATTGACCCTTAGCTACTCATATATTGGAAACCCAACATGCTTACGAATGCATCTTATAATATTTTGGATAAGGACTTGGTGCTCAAGGTTAAATGCATCTTGCCCATATTCAACTCAAATCATTTGGGTTTATCAAAGGGTGCCTTCATCCTCATAGGTTTTGAAAAATCATATGGTAAAATGGAATGTCTCGTAGCCCATCCATGTTATAGGTTATTTACTTCAACCCTTATTTAACCATAGAGATGGAGAATTTACTTTCTAAAATCTCAACATGTCTCCCACCAATAAATGCTAATAAAAAGAGATCAAACTTCTTCAGTATAATCACAAATGTTTCTCATCGGTATTAGTTCTATTATATGTGATGGCATATGAAACTATTGGTGGCCTTATCACAGAAAGAGTTGGATTGGGGCATTCATTTTTTAGAGACATACTTAGACATTTTCTATATTGTGAATAATGACTTTGTGTGGTTCCTTTCTTTCCATCCTTGATGACTGTGATTCGATTGGTAATATTATGGACCACCCATAAATATTATGTTCTCCATCAATATCTAGTATGCAAAGGTATACGACAATGTTGTAGGAAATGTTTTAGCGATACTATGGATTGGTTCATGAATTGAGGTTATTGTTGAAATTAGTTGAGAAAAATAATTTATGGAAATTCCTTTTGTGATCCAGGTCTAAAAAAATAATTCTATAACAATGTTATAAAATGGGTGGAAATGGAAGTAAATATAAAGTAGATAAATAAATCCATGTATTTAGATAAGAGATTCTAAATATGAAATAAGGTGTTGGATTCTATGAGTGCATATTATTTTGTTATGCTAGGATTCATCCCTTGGTGCCTACAACAGACTTCAGAGGGTAGGAGAGGATTCCATAGAATCAATTGGATCATTTATTGTACTCACATGAATTACGGAGGTATGGGTATTGTTACACATCAAAATGTCACATTTGTGTTTTGCACGCTAAGTGTCCTAAGTTTCGCAAAGTGCCATATGCACCTCGGTAAGTGTCGCATTCACTATCACAAGTGTCGTATGCACCTTCCTAAGTGTCACATTAACTTGGTGAGGTGTTAACACCCCTTGACACCATTAAAACAATCATTCATGGCCCCTAAGTCATATGGGAGGAGGGAAAGCATCATTTCTAGGTCAAAACACACTTTTTCCTTGGAAAATTCGACCCTTTTTTGAGAACTTATGAAGGGTGGCACCATGTCTCTCACTATGGGGGATTTCGATTATTATTGAGAGAAATGGGGGATCTCCCCAACCTTAATATATGGGCCAAATCCTTCATATTGGGTTAGTTTTGTTCGAACCTCATCCTTGGTCTTCACTTTAGGATCTGATATCCATATCCTCAAGGAGCCATATCCTCAACCATATCCCTCATTTTATCATGGTAAGTGTGCCTCTCAAGACTATATATTGAGGGATTTCCAAGGTGGAAAGTATTGGAGCATATCAAGCCTTTGATATCAAAGGAATATTTAAAGTATAAAACCTTTGATCTTGGTATATTTGTGCAAGGATTGGATGAGGAGAGCTTGGAGAGGATGCATCATCATCCATGGTCTGTAAGTTTTCTCTTTGGGTTCTCATTTGAATATGCTTGTCCGATTTCCTTCAAGCTTGCATATTCTTGCATGTGCTTGTCTATTGTTCCTTCAATCTTTGTAGATGGATTTTATTTACCTAATCAACTAGAGTATGAGATATTTGTTTCTCTTTGCTTCCCATTGTAGGTATCAAGTTGTGCCAGGGAATTTGGATATCAATTTTGGATTGAAAGCAACGATGAAAAACTTAGAAACAAGGTGCATCACACCCCTTCTCCCTCAATTTTTATAATTGGTTAAACTGAATTCAAAGGAATGTTAGTGTCCACCTGTAGTGTTTTTGTCTTCGTATAGGTGTCTATAATCCAAGGGAGGTTTCAGTTGTCCACAGGGGAAACATTCTATAACAGAAATTGGAAAATCCACTCGGGAGGGACTTTAACTAGTATTTCCTTTGATCGTCTTAAGAATTTGCCTACCTTTAGATATTTTTTGCTACTTGATTCTGATATACTTCCCATTCTCTCTTATTCATTGAATATATCACAGATTAATTGATTTATTTTTTCGAGTTTTATCCTTTTTGAAAATTTTTATGAACTTTCCAGGACGGTGGCACTTCCCTGCAGTTCATACCAGGGCACCACTTACCTCACTGACGCTCCCCAGAATCCTTCCAGAGGGAACCAATACCTAACTAGCTCCCCTCAAGATAATCCTACAGATCTAAAGTCCCCTAACTGGTTCCCTGTCTTCTTGAGAACAAAGGCTCCATCCCCCCTGTTTTGGCCTTTTCGCCTCCTTCTTCTTACTCTTTCTTAGTCTGATCTTGAGGGGATTTTTCTCCAGATATTCCTTGACTCCATTTGAATTTTTTTTCCTGGTAATTTGATAGTTATCACTCATTTATTTTTCTCCCTTAAGTTTGAAAATTTTCTCCTAATTGAGGTCCCCTAGGGTTAATAAGATCCATTGGTTCTTGTTGCCTTTGAGTTTGTCTAACATTCGTCTCACAAAGATTTCAGATTGCTTGGTTGTTTGGGACTATTCATAAGCTATGGATTGAAAAGGTTACTAGTTATTTAACCTTATTGTATTAATTTGAAACATATCGCTTTTTTGGATGATTAGGACACTTGTGATTACCACAGCCTAGCTTGATTTGTGTTTCTTGCTACTCATTGTTTTGAGGATTTTCATGAGTGCTTGTCTTATTTCTCTTTTCAATATTTGAGGTGTTGATTGAATATGTTATCTCCTACTTATTTTCTTTCATTCGTCATCAATCTTGAGTTCACTTTGTTTGATTTATTTTTTCCTCTTAGCTCTTTGTATCAAAAATATATTTTTTTCATTTGAAAGTTAATAAGAGAAAAGTTTGCGTATCTCCTTGCATACATAATCGAACAAATAATTTTTTCATTCATTAGGACATTTGTTTTGGCATATTTGGAAAAAGAGTTGGTTTTTCATGTGCATTTCAATTTTCAGAAGCATTTTCTTTGTAGTTTGGCATCAGCTTGATCCCATAATTGAAAGTTGCATTGTTTTGAGTGCTTTCTTGTGTCAAAAAGAATAGAACTCTTCTCGTTCCCTTACATAGAATTCATTGAAAATAACAAACTACATCTCATTATTTTGCATTTTATTTGGAGTCGAGTCTCTCACATCATCAGTTTCACCTCTGTGAACCCTTTGAGTTAAAATCTATTAAAATCAACGAGGCACTAATAAAATCAACTAGAACAATTTTTGGTTTTACCACACCAACAGTAACATAGGATTAGGGTCTTTTGACATGGTGAAGTGAGTAAATTGTCCAAGAATACTAAATAGAATCTAGATAAATAAAGACTATATAAATCCAACTCTCATATAAGCGTAGTTAGGAACCCCCTCTCACACAGGGGATAAACACAAGGTCACGTGTGGGAGAGTAGTGAAGATTATCCCTCCAAATCTTAACCAATCATAGTGGAAAGATCGTATATTGGGGGTTGTTCTTGAGAAACCACTGGTTTCATTTGGTATTGGTGGTTTGTGAAATCTGAATATGTTCGGTGTCCTCTAGAGTCTACTGGTCTACTTGTCTTCAGTTCTCTTGAAGATCTTTGGACTTTGATATCCTTCCCATATATTCGGTCTCGATTGTCGATTGTATCTACCGAGAGGTTGACCTTGAGTTGGTATCCTTAATGGACTTTCCTAGGTACCGACATAGGTGATTGTGGGCGGATTTCAATGGTACCTAGGGTAGATGTCATATCATACTCTTAGTACCCTTGGAGGGTGATCCTACAAAAGTGATTATTTCTTGCACTGAGAAGGGACATTACTTGGAGGTCAAGGTAAATTATTCTCACTTCTTCATTGGAGTCTTGATATACCATATTCTGAAGATCCTTGAGCCTATTATTGCTTGGTTGATTGATTTTAGTTTTCATATGAGTGTGTTTCTTTGATTTTTGTAGTTGGCCTTAGGATCAAATATTTCACAATATGAAACCTAATGTTCAGGAACCTCAACATAATAATTCTTATAAAGCAATAATCGTAGATCATACTTTTGAAATTGGGAGTATCACTCCTGGAAGTGGCCAACACATTGAAGAACCAGTCCCAACCTTTGTAGAAAGCCTTACATCTTACACGAATCCTATTTTTAATGATCCACTCATCCTACCACTAACCAATCCACCATATATGAGATATTTTGATGCCTATTATTCTTATTATTTACCACTCGATTCAACCACTACACCATATTTTGGTATGAACCCATCGATTTTCGGTTTTCCTGAAGGATTTGCGAATTCATCTTTTTCCACAACTCTCGTAGTTGATACTATTGTTTCTTATACATTACCAAAAATATCATTGACCCAGGTAACCCTGACTCAACAACTTGCACATTCATCTCCCTTCACACATCAGTTAAGTCATATCCCTGCTTCATTATTTCCACACATGCACACACCAAGTACCTTACTTTCTCATTCCATTGGTCAAATGGCCGAAAGTGAAGTCATTCACACAACCATGGTTGCAAAATCCACTCAACCTCCATATCATACATCGCACATTATCACACCCTCAATGGGAGGCCAACCTTCATCTGGGGGGAAACTTTCAGTTGCAGGGAAACTTTTTACTAGGGGGAAACCTACATGGTTGCAACATGAACAAGCCTAGGGCAAAGCCACTCCTACAAGTCCTTCTATCTCTATTGCCATTATCCTATATCCAGGACATCCATATCCAGGTGTTTTGAATCCTTTGTGGTTTCAAACCAAGCTAGAGGGAATTCCTCTGCAAGGAACTATGCCCTATCAATCCGTTGACCACGTGATTATGATGCAATAATACCTTCAATCACAATATATGGTAGGTCCATCAGGCCAACCACATCATGTCGGGGGACGATCATGTCAATTTCATTAGAAGGTTCATCTGTTCCATCATAGTACATGGGTGGAAAAACAGGACAACCAACTTACATGGGTGGACAACCCAAGCAACCACCTTACACGGGAGGACCATCTAGCTTTTCCATCTTTCTACAACTTGGATATGTTCCTACTAGTGTTCCCACGAAATATGGTTACCACCAATATCAACAACCTAACTGAGAAATACCATTCTTGGATACTTTAGATCTACCATATATTTCACATTTGAGAAATGATCCCATACTGCATGCCTTGTTATGGCTCGCCATCCCTACCAAATTAAGGTCTGAGATCCCAAAATTTGACGGAAAACCCAGGGAAAGTCCTAACAATCATTTTATGACTTTCCATTTATGGTGTTCTTCCAACTGTTTGATGGAAAATTCCATTGTTCTTAGACTTTTGTAGAGAACACTAACAAGTGTGACAGGGAAATGGTATATTGAACTATCATGTAACTCCTTTGTCGACTTTGATTATCTTTCCATGTATTTCCTGATGCATTTTCAGTTTCCTATATGGTAGGAGACCGACACAGAGATTTTGAAATCACTCCATAAATCCTCTTCCACCAACATATATGATCATATTCATGAGTGGAGGTGGCATATACATTTGATTAATGCTCTAATTATGGACCAAATCCTCGCAGATTGGTTTACAAAGTCATTATTTCCTCCCATTTCCCATGATGCTGCTATGGGAAACATGGGTACTGAGGACTAGGCTATCATTCATGCACATTATTTGTACTTGGTTTAATATTAGTCTGGAACACTTTATGACTTGATCCCTAACATTCCTCATCCATTGAACGACCCAACAACACCTTCTCTAAAACACAATTTTGTGCCAAACACCAACACTACTTCTTCTATTGTTGAAACCTCTGAGGTGAATGCAATCCAATCCACTTCATATCTACAATGAGGAGTTAATAAAAAAAACAAGGGTAAATCCAAGAAACCTTTTAATGATTAGGATGATCCTAAGTTTGTTGATACACAAACAACAAGGAAGCCTAAATATCCTTGTATGATTTGTGAGGAATACCACTACACAAAGTATTTCCCTCATAATGAGGTTGTCACTAAATATTTGAAGGGTACCCCCCAACCAGTTTAGTAGCAACATTTGGTTGCGAAAAATCCTAACCCTCTATAAGGGGGAAACACAGGTCATTCCCACCATGGGGATGCTTCCACAAGTGACTCTTAGGTGTACATGTTTAAGATGGTTAATGCCATGACTCATGAAAATACTTATGAAACTCCTTCAAGTGATTTGTCTAAAGGGAAGGCTATCGATCGTCTCTCTAGTTTCAATCCTCGTCCATATTCCAATCCTCTTTAAATTGAGAAACTAATCTTTAATGCAATGTTACACCTGACCAAGAGTGTAATTCGAAAATTGACATTTAATATTAATGATCCCACTTCCCTAAAATACAACATCGTTGAATATTTTCATAAGTTCATTGTGCTATGTCATCCCTCGAAGTTCTACAACACTATCCAAGTCAACATAGAACCTTGTTGTCATCCATTGGAGCCATGGATCCCGAGGAATCGAACTTGAGTACATTTAATCTGTATTATTTTAAGGATATGGTATCCCACCACTTAGCATTCTAAATTCAAGTTTTGGTTGGTGGAAAGAACATCCATCACATTTTTTTGGGATGAGGGATCCTCCACCTGTGTCATGTCTTTTTCTTGTTGGAGAGCCCTTGGTTCTCCTACACTTAGCCAATCCCCTACCACCTTGAAAGAATTTGATGGACGTGGTTTCCAACCTCACAGACTCTTGCAATATTTCATTGTGATGTTAAAGGGTGAGAAGGTTTCTATCGATATTGAAGTGGTCGATGCAGCCCTGGATTATAATTGTTACTTGGTCATAGTTGGTTCTATGCGACTACTATCGTCGCATATTCAGTGTTTCGTATCTTACGATTTCCCCATCAAGGAAACATTATCACTGTTGACCAACTTGAGTATACAACCCCAGATCTCCTCAATGTTGCAACAAACAATGTCCCTTTTCTAGGACATAATGGTTTTGAGAGTGTAGGTTTAGATCTTGTTAAAGATTCCTCGCTCATGGGGTTTTTTCCTTTGCCTACTCCTCCCACCACACATGTTTCCACTTCAAACATGATTTCAACTCAGGTGCAATAATCCTCAAAATTATCTAATCCTTTGGTAGTGGTTGGTCTCGATGAGCATAGTTCATTGTCTCTGTCAAGCTTGTTAAAAAATGAAATAGACCCTCCTCCATCAGAATAAAGTATTCCTCTAGATAGAGTACTCAAACCTTCTTGTCCTTTGCCTTGTGAAAATGTTCCCATTAGTAAATTGACACCTAAATGAAGAAAGAAGAATATTTTCCGAAGGAAACGTCCTTTGGGGGGCATATCTCTAGCCTCTAGACATCATGCTAGAGTGAAAACACTTGCTTATATCACAAAAGCTAAGGGAAAACCACCTCTTGAGAGACACACTGGTAGGAGTGATCCTCGTTCGAGGGTCATTCCCATCATAACATAGTAAATATTTCTAGGATTGAGCTCAATAATTGTTATTTCGCGTGCTCATTAAAACAAGAGAATAGATTATCGAGTATACTTTTATATCTTTTTTTGGACTCATAAAATCTATATGAAAAGGAACTCTTTGAAGTTTCCTTTAATCTCTTTTCAGACTCCCTCAACATGAAAATATTGTCGAGTGATCTTGCTTCCTTTCACACTCATTAAAAATTTTTAAAGGGCATATTTCGAGTGGTAGTTTATCTCCTTTTCGGCCTCACAAGACTAGTTAAAAAAATGTACTACTCTAATCAAGCATGATTAGAAGAGTTCTCCCCTGTATTATTTTAAACTTTTTTCAGGATTAGGAGATTAAATTTATGAAAAAGTCTTCCATGGAGTCATCTTTAATTTCTTTTTAGACTCTCTAAACATGAAAAACCACCTATTTTACCTTCTTTGGGATCATAAAACTATGCATTGAAGGACCTTTGTGTGTCTGATCTCTAGGACTATATGGGACCGAACCCCTCCTTCCTAAATTTCGTTAAACATATGTCGAGGGACTCATCCGAAGGATGAGATATACCAATCATCTATTACCCTGCTTGAGCTCGTTAAAAAAAAAAGAGGTACTCATCTATGTGGATGGGGGAAATTGAAGCAAGTGGGTCAAGTTATTTGGAATCGTTTATCGAAGCTATTGTCACCCTTGAAAATGGCACATGTTTGCATATCATCTTACAATTGGGAAATCCACTTGTCTCCAAGTCATATCAATTCCATGTGTCATCCTACTTTTTGTTCTAGTTGAAGAGTTCTCTTATTGTCATCACATTACGTTCTTGGTACTTGTTGAGTCAATGTTTCCATGTTAGTTGTCATGTTTCATAATTTTTAAGGGAAGTTTGACTTCAAACCATCCATCTACAGTATTGCCAATTTCCATTCCTATGTCAGTCCATACTCATTTGATTCACCATCTCACATCATTTTCCTATTTCAGTTTCATGTCAATGATGGGGGATACATCAAGGCCCTCCTTTGACGAGTATTTTCCTATCGAATTTATCACATTATCCAAGGATTATAATTAGAAACCAATTATTACCTTGGGAGCTGCATCTCTCAGTGGAAGGCCTCCAAGATTCTGATAGTAGGTTTAAATCATTAACCTCTGATCGAATGATTCCACAAACATTCGACCTTGACACATTTATTCACATTCACTGGGATTTAATAGGGTAACTTGGGAGTCATTGAAATAATTTATGATTCCCCTCACACCTATTAATGGTTTACATCAATTACCGATAATCAAGTGGTTTCTACCATGTTTAAAATAAAATCGTCTATTCACATGGCTAGATTCATACTGCATCGGGATCGAGACAAAGACCTTAGGTTGAGCGTTGAATTTGTTATATGCTTTTCCTAGGATTTGATGGAGATCATTTGAGAATGCATATATATATATTGTCACATAGATCCACATTGTATTGATATGCAGATATGTTTTGTCATTTCGTAGCTCCATTGTGTATTTTTTGTGCCTTTGATTAGTTCATGTCATGGAGGTATGTATCCAAATTGTATATTTTGTGGCCATATCCTTAGTCAATATTTTCATGGATCCATAGTGTATTGGTCAGAGACTGTTCTTTGATTCATCTTATATTCTAAGCATAGGTATGCCTGCCTCGAAAATGGAACATATATTAATATTGTTTGATGATTGTTTGCATCTTCTACCAGGTTCTCCCACTCCAACACCCTTGCATTGAATAATTTATAAAGTGTTTCGACCATATATTTTTCTTCTAACCTCACACTATAGGGGGCATCTGTTACATATTAAAATGTCACATTTGCGTTTCACACCCTAAGTGTCGCAAGTGCCAAAAATTGTCACAAAGTGACATATGCACCGCGGTAAGTGTTGCATTCACTGTCACAAGTGTCGTATGAACCTTCCCAAGTTTCGAATTCACTTTGTGAGGTATTTACACACTTTGACGCCATTAATTTTTTTTTTCATGACCCCTAATTCATATGGGAGGAGGAAAAACATCATTTCTAGGTCAAAACACTTTTTCCTTGAAACATTCAACCCTTTTTCTAGAATTTATGAAGGGTGGCACTCCCCTATCCATACGGGGGCTGCACACATGGTTCCCCCTCTAAAAATATAGGGAAAATCCATTTCTAGGATGGTTACCTATATCTCACTAGGGGGGAGTGTCATTCTTGTTGAGAGAAAGGGGGGATCTCCTCCACCTTAATTTATGGTCCAACACCTTTATATTGGGTTAGCTATGTTCAACCCTCATTCTTGGTATTCACTTTACGATCTTATACAAGCCTCAATGAGCCATATCCTCGACCATATATCTCATTTTATCATATTATTTGTGCCTCTCAAGACTATATATTGAGGGATTTCCAAGGTGTGAAGTATTGGAGCATATCAAATATATGATCTCAAAGGAATCTTTCAGGTATCAAAACTTTGATATTTTTATATTTGTGCAAGGGATAGACGAGGAGATATTGGATAGGTTTCATCATAATCCATGGTTTGTAAGTATTCTCTTTGGGTTCTCATTTGAATATACTTGGCCTATTTCCTTCAAGCTTGTGTATCCTTGCATGTTCTTGACTATTGTTCCTTCAATCTTTGTAGATGAATTTTCTTTACCTAATCCACTAGAGTAGGATATATTTGTTTCTCTTTGCTACCCATTCCAGGTATCAAGTTACGCCATGGATTTTGGATATTAATCTTGGATCGTAAGCAACAAGAATAAAATTCAAAACAAGGTGCATCACACCCCTTCTCCCTCTATCTTTATGATTGGTTAAACTGAATTCAAAGGAATGTTTGTGTCCACCTATAGTCCTTCTATCTTGGTATAGGGGTTTGTAATCCAAGGGATGTTTCACCTATCTGTAGGGGAAATATTCCATAACATGTATTCTTACACTTATACTCATTCCCCGGGTCTATCTACAAAATGGATCATTAATTCCCTTAAGGGACAAGATGCATAAAAAATATTAATCATCAATTGTATTAGATAAGGGTAACACTATTATAAAACTTATTATTCATGGTTGAGTGTCTAAAACCTTTTAATCACTCCTACAATGTCAAAATTAAAGACACATTTGTTTTCCAAAGTATTTGGAACTAATCAAAATC
>ML831717.1:94242-140184 GCA_009831015.1 Picea engelmannii | reverse complement strand
ACTGACCATTCATAGTATTTCATGAGTGGTTAGCTCTTTAAGAGTTAGAGAGAAGTTGGAGTATCTATGTCTCTATCCACCAAATAAAGCACAATGGGTTAAGGTTCGAAGAAGGTTAAGATCTTGTATATATGCATTCCAATCTTCACCTTATCTCTCAAAATAAAGATGACTGTAAATCAGATCCTTCAAAAGGATAGGGATGTGGATCCTAAAGATCCTAACCTCGATTTGGCTAGAGTTTCATCTTCAATTGGAGAAGAGTCGTCTGCAACTTCAACACCACAAGCAACTTCCACCTGTTATATACATGAAACTACAAATGTGCAATGATGTTCAGCTTGATGATATTGACACATAATGTCTTTTCCTATTGTAGCTTGATTGTATTGCCTACTTTATAGATGTAAATTCTTGTTGAGTATTCAAGGTAATCATGTTTCCTTTGTATAGCCTAAATTCCATAAATTCTTTTGTATTGCAAATATTGGTTGTACAATGACTATTGTGTATTATGAATATTTTATAAATCAATGAATGATTGTGTCCTTATCTATGAAGGCTAAAATGTTTTTAACTTTTTTCTATGTTTGATGTTTTCTAACATATATATCAAACTGTTGTCATTTCCCCATTGTCTAATAGTTTGGCAATGGCATTTTGAAACTCATACCCATTTCGAAAACCATACATATTTTCCTGTTTTGGGCATAACTCGGTATTGATAGCACTTATCATAGGAGAAAAGCCAAATAATCTCTAAGCTCAAAAAATGGCACTCTGTTTCAGTGGGTTAAGCCAACTAATGCAAAAACTGCAGAACTGATGCTTGCATAATGTTATTTGTCTCTACACCCTATATTAAAATTATGAGATAACAATCATGTGCAAAGGTGATTGGACTAGTGGTAAATTTCATACACATGGTCTGGACACACCACATTTCATTACTTACACAATAATATATACATGGATGAGTTAGAAGCAATGTTATCAGAACCGGACCGGTCAACAAACAGGTGGAACCCTAAAACTGGAAACCAGTAGAAACTGGACCGAAATCGGAGAAAAACAGGAAAAAAAAAACAGATGACCAAAAACTACATAAAATATTCAAATTTTGCTTATATATATATATATTCATGGACATGCTTGTGAATCCAAACCATTAGACACAAATACATAAAGTTTTTTCATGTATATAGCAAGTAAGGGTGTATATAACCAAAATAGCATCAAGTGCAATCCATATCTGAACCAAAATACATAAACAAAGAGGCTCTAAATGGCCTCTACAGTCCAAACAAAATCATGCTACAACAAGTAACTGCATACCATCAAAATCATTGTCTATGTTGTGATCCTCATCATCAATATCACCCTCTAAGAATTAAAATAAGGTAGAAAAAGCTTAACATGCCTAATCAGTGATTTTGCTTGAGTGAAGGGTACATTTTTACTAGGGTCATGACAGAGGAGTTCAACAATCAATGCCACCAACATCAAGATACATAGAGGGCTTGGTGCTCTTGACTAAATGTCATTTCCATACCCTCATACATGATAGAATCTAGTGGAAACGTTGTAATCTTGCCAATTCTAAAATCCTAAAAACTGTTAAGTCTGTTGAATTTTGAATGGGATCTAAAATTCTACTTCCTCCATATGAAGTCCAATGAGGTTGGAACCACTCTCAAACATCCCAAAAAAATTAATGGTAATGTTAAAAATTTAAGTAAAAGTATAGAAAAGGAGTCTTTCTTACATGAGCACATTCAAGTTGGGGATGGGCGCCTTCTCCACCAGGTCCTGATTTTTATCTTGTTGTTTGCGGATGATGTGATCCTTCTAGATTCATCTCCCGAAGGGTTGCAGAGACAACCGGATGCCCTGGCCCTCTTAAGCAAACTTCATCAGTTGACAGTTGACCTAGGTAAAACCAAGGTCATGATCTTCAATAGGTCGAAGAAGATCCTCTTTGATCATTGTTTCTTTTTTAGAGGAGAGGAGATTGAAATCACCAACACTTATACTTATTTGGGGTATTGTTCACAGGACCTCGCTTTAGTCTGTGTCATGCACTTCAACCCCAAGTCAACAAGGGCTATGGATCTTTGGCCCTTCTTGAGAGGTAGTGTTTCCAAAACCATTTTTAGGACATATAATCCAAGATGTCACTCATGGACACGCTTGTCCGACCCACAATTCTATACGATTCCACGGTCTAGGGACCTGGTTTGCTAGAGTCTGATTAGTCTTTAGCAGAGAGAGTACAGATCAACCTCCTTTGTCGCATCATCAAATGCAAGCATACAGTTCCTCAACCCATTGTCCTCGCAAAGTTTGGTGCTCGCCCTTTCCGACTTGAGACAGTGTTTGGTCTCATCTCACTCTTGCACCGTGTTCAGAGATTTGTTGATACAGCGAAGGGACGAGACCGGTATCCATACCTGGCTTACTGCTCATTAGAGTCCATTGCTTCAGCTAGCTCTCTGATTCGATCTCGATGCTAGTACGATGGGGTCGCATATCTCCTTACATTTGTGGGTATTACAATGGACCAACTCCCTCCATTAAGATATTCCCTAGATGCACCTGGCCACCTCTTACAATCAATCGAGAGGATATCTACAGGCAATTTGTACAGGTCACATGGATAAACCCTCAGAATGGGTTACGTCTGAAGATGGCCTTCTATGTTGAGCACTTCATGGTTATGAGGGTTGGACTCATCGTTCGACCCCATTACACACTAAACCATTGGATGCACTCTCTTCATATCCCCTTGGGCCAGTTCAGAGTTGGTTCTCATAGACCGCAGATTGAGATTGATCATCAATTTGAACGTTCAAACAAGATCTACCAGTTGCGCCACCTCCGAGATATTGAGACTAAGGAGCACTTCATCTTTCATTGTCTAGTTTACTACGATATTCAAGGACGGTTCCACTGTCTTTTCAAGGAGCTACAGACACTCGAGAGCTTCTTTAGGTACCCCGACCAAGGATGCTTGGTCTTATACATGTAGGAGGCCCTCCATCCTCACTCTTCTATCCTCCAACCACATCCACATCCTAGACCAGCAACCACCTAGCGAATCACTTCTTTTTTATGGTGCTCCCGACTAGGAGCACTAAGCGACAGTTAGATAGAGATGATCCCAGATCAGTGAGGACATGGGGCATCTCTACCTCTATGAGACCCCAACGGAGTCACCAGACCAGACCTCACATTAGCAAACAGACTAGTCACCAGATGAGATATTCCAGAACACAGTGACAGGGTATTCCTTCCAGACAGCAACACAGTACTCATTCCAGCGCCTCTCATGTTTCCTTTTCTGGACAGACATCTATTTTGAGTTTTCTTCATTCAACCTCGAATGTTAGGAGAGATAGCTCCAGTGGACCAGTATAGCCTCATACCACCATCACCATAGATTTTAGATCTACTCACCTTGTACATCTCTCCCCTAGACTGCCTCTCCATTTTTGGAGGCAGCTTTATATGTTCTAGATTAGATTTCTATTCTATTTCTACTTTATGTTTCTTCTTTTTATAGGAGTCGCTTTAATGCTCCCGCATTGTATAGACATCATTGTACCTAACAGTCCCATTGACCTACTTCAGTGCTCATTTGTCGAGCATTAATACATTTATCTTATCTTATTAACTTATTCCTTCAAAAAACTTACAAGGAAACCTCCACAAGCTGCCCAAAACAACAACACTACACGGATATCAAAAAACACCCCAAACTGAGTGGAACAACCTACTAGGAGAGTATGGTCTATTGTACGGACTATACAGATGCATGTACGGTTCTATCTGTACAACGGTATGGTTACGTATGGTCATGTCCGTACGACTCTAGGGAACTGTGCGGATATCTGTACAGGACTGCTTGCTTCCTGGAAATGCCTCTTTCCTGGCTGCCTGCTCTCTCTCCCTCTCTGTGTCACTCAACCTGATCAATTGCTCAAGTGTTCTTGTGTGTATGAACTCTCTATCTTGTCCTATCTTTATAGTTTTAGCTTAAACCAAATCCCTAATCTATTTCTAAGATTACGCCTAGTCTAAGTCATGCATGCAGGAAATACACTTTTTAGACTCAAGTACTAAAAATAAGACTTTCACTTTTTAACTAAAGTGAATTACAAAATAGAATTTACTTTTCGAAAATAGAAATTTTTTTCGATAATAGGATTACTTTTTGAAAATATCTCAAACTACTTCTCGCACGTTCACACGGAACCTGTACAGATGTTCTTGTCGGAGCTATCATTCTCAACAGAAAACCCATGAAAATGCAGATTAAGGCATGCATTTTCAAGCGGTAACACCTATATTTAAAGATTAGTCCAAAGTGGCTTTAGAATATGAATCCCAAAGAGTAAAATTAGTAATACTCTCTGGTTTAGACACCCATTATTCATTGCCTTATGTAGTTTATCATATGAACCCCATTTCTCGAGTTCTTGCTAACAGACTACAACCTTAGCTTCAGAAACTACTTTCCCCAACATATGTTTCATTAACAGCAGAAAAATCCAATAAAATTTTGCAGTATCACAGTAAATGTTGCATAAGCAGCCTTTGTAACGTCTAAAGCGAACACGAGCTTCTATTTAGTTGCTTTCTAGTCAAGAGAAGCAATGGGCATATCACCGAATGAATTAAAGTGTGCCTGAGATCTAAACAAATGGTAGTTCCAAGTAATGATACCACTTCAAACTTGTCAACGTGGTAGTTCCAAGTAATGATACCACTTCAAACTTGTCAACGTGGTAGTTCTAAGTAATGATACCACTTCAAGCTTATCAACAGAAACCAAACAAGTATGTTTTCGAGCTCCAACTTCATATATCCTCGCAGAAAATTTATCATCTCAACTCCCAAACGACTTTGAAAATATATCAGTCATAGCAGAAAATTTATCATCTCAACTCCCAAACGACTTTGAAAATATGTCGTGGTCAAAGGACTAAACATCCTTGCTTGTTCCGCAATCGTACATTACATGATGACATAATTCTAATGGAATTGCCAACACCAATAGAAAAAGGAATGTGTAAGTAAATCTTGAACCTTTTTATTATCCGTTACAGGTAAAGATCGATGGAACCACCATGAACAGGAATACTTCGAGGTCGGAGAGTGGTCGTGGGCTGCTCGTATAACACAGATTTATGTTGGCTTAATCGTTAGGTATAAGGGGTAATTAGTCCGCCAAAATTCTCCAAGACTTGCACCCAGCCTCATCTCTTTTCGGCCATGCCATTCGAGTGCGCCAGACCATGGGAAGAATGAAACCCTGGTGGATTCGTTAATACTCCGTCAACTACACAAGTGAACCAAGACCCCGTTGGCTGATTACTCGTAAATATTTTCCGTATCAAATCTATTAGGAGCATTTCAGTTTCTTTCTCACGGATCCTGAGCTTCTTTCTTATAGCCATGGCGGGTTTCCTTTTATAACTTTTGGGTTTCTTTTTCATTATCTGCTAAGGTTTTTCCCGTCGATGTATATCACTCTAGCTGAACGTTGGGTTTCTTTTTATATGCATATCTATACATGTCTGTGTTTGTGCAAATTTCACATAGAAGATGACCAATAATGCAGAAAACATTGATGTTCTGGATGCCGCCTGATTGTACAAAATTCAAATTTATCTACCAACTCTAATTCTAGTTTTCTTCCCTCTGCTTGGTGAAATATAGACTGAAAGTTTGAACTGATAGAAATCCCATTGAAGCCCCATATTTCCATCTAAAACATTAAAATCTAAACTCCTGCATACACCCACACAATCCCCAACCCCAACTGACAGTGAGCAAAACATTAAAATCTAAACTCCTGCATACCCACACAGTCCCCAACCGCAACTGACAGTGAGTGTGTGAGAGTGAGAGAGAATTTGCGGCGTGAGAAAATGTATATACATACCGTGGAGACTTGTTTAACGTGGTGCGCCGTGGCTTGGGTTGGTCGCGCGTTTTTGCAGCCTCTGCCATGAATTCCCGTACCTCAAACAATAATACAATTACAGTGCCTTCTGTATCGTGGGCCAAAAAAATTGACAGATTGCGTCTGAGGGTCCGGGAAAGAAATTGAAAGGGTATCCTGTGTATCAATATATCAAATTAAATTTCTTAATTTTTTTCAGAAACGTGATGAGTTAGGCAGGCTATATATGATCTTTGTGCATTTTTAAATTTTCTTTCAAAGCTAATGATTCAAGCAAATATGATGTTGTGCATTTTAATGTAGAAGGGAGTAGCGACAATCATGGTCAGCCCGGTGTCTTGGGGCTTGTGTTATTATCTATGTGATGTCAAGGTTATTTTGCTATAATGATATATTGGTTCGGATTTTGTTTTGAGAAAGAGTTTTATATAAGCTTAAAAAATTTATTAAGCTGGTTATAATGGAAAGGTGGAGTTTTTTTTAAAGTGTGTAATAAATTTTGCATATTTTGAGATGTTTTTAGATCCATTTATGTATATATCAATATGGTATTTGTTACTTATTATGGGTATATATTGGTATTTGTTACTTATTAGGGGTATATATTGTTTGTTTTAAATTTTAAAAAATTACTTTATAAATAAAGTTTTTTTTAGTTAAATAAGATCGTGAAAAATCATAAAGAATTGGTATAACAAAGTGTTTTAATTAAATAAGTACTAGTGCACTCGTGAAGTAGAGTCAATTCAATTTCGTATTTCATATTTTAATATGAGGGTATGAGAAGATATGTCTAATTTTAATTTTTTTTTAGTATTGAATTATTTTTATTTTTATGTCTAAACATTGAACATTAAGTATTTTCATTTGAAAGGAACTTATCTACATAGAATTATGATGGATTGAAATAAGAAGCTCGGAATTATTAATTAAAACTCCTTATAACTCTTTTTATATGGGTGCATAATTATAAATTAAGTGCTTCATTAAATGAAGAAAGTTTAACCCTATCTTTTTTCGTTCATTTTTCGGCAATAGGAATGTCTTCGACCAATCTCTTTTAGCAGAGTGCTCAAAACCTTAAGTCGGACGTTGGAGTGGTGATCAAAAGAGAGAGGTTGATGGGCTTCATCTCATAGGGCATTGATTCTTAGACAAGGACTCGTGCGTATGGAGATAGAGGATCTTGACGTAGTGGATTATGAGGTCAACCCGATTAAAGTCCAGGCATTCCGGTCACATGTGGATTTTTACTCTCGACCTTTTTCATATGGCTCTCGAGATTCAAACATGGCAGCATAGTCGTTTGGTTTTAAAGGTGATGAGTTGGGAGTCGTTATGGAGGTCTTGGGATCCGCCTCAACTCGTGGTGAGGTGGATTATGTCGATTCACCAAAGGAAGGTGGCATTCATTCTACCTCTCCCCTCCCCTCAATTCCCACGCCTCTGGGTCAAACTTTGGAAACCCTTGTCTCAACATGAGCCGTGGGTAAGGAAGAGATCCCTTCTAAAGCAAAGGCATCCTCTGGAGTCAAAAACAGGGAGAAAAATAATAGAAGGTGTGTTCGAGTCAAGACCGGGAAGGTCAAAATTGTAACGTTCCCAGCCACCCAGGCTAGGCAACGCCACACAAAACTCTCCCTTTTTACAACTCTGATACCACTTTGTAACGTTCCCAACCTCCAGCTAAGCAACATTGCATGCATAAACTCATTAAATTATTAAGATTTATTGCTAATCAAATTCATGTAGCTTACCAGCTGGAAATCACACCTAAATATAACCATTTGACTGATACCACAGTTCTAAATGCATCTAAAAACATATATTAAACATGAATGCAACGATTCAAGCCAACAACAAGCACACAACATTCATATAAATCATTTACACAACGGAATAATCATAAATAATACAACATAAACACCTATATGTTAATGATTAGCCAACTTGTTGCAAACGAAGGATGAACCTCCCATCAATAGGCATTGCTAGTCATTTTCTCTCATAAACAAGCCACCCCCGAGCTGAGGCTATGAGTCCACAAGGAGATATGGCCCACTAGCTATGCATTGTCCATACAAAGCAACCCCAAACCCAAGTTTTATTATGACAACAATTCCAAACCTCCAACTCTCTTTTCCTCACAACCTGCACTACCCAAGGAATGCACCCCCTTCATTGCTCACAGTCCTTCGGGTTGTATCATTCATTTATCAGTATTCCTAGTGCACTCAGTTGGCCAAGAATTCCTCAGCTAGGATCCAGGAAATTTTCGTTGCTTCAGGTTTTCTGATAGTAGCCTTCACAAGGCTCTGAGATATCTCCTTAACGGGAAATCGCACCACAAGCTTACAACCCGATTGACAAGCACACAAGCCTCTTTCTCAGCATAAAAACATAGCCAAATAATGGTTGTCAAACATAGGCCATGAGGTGGGACATCTACAAGCTCAATGCAGAAGAGTCACTCCTCTCTTGAGACCGGTGCAGAAGGTATGGGTAACAAAAAGACAAGCAAGACCAAAATGGTGCATTTTAGGAAGCAATTGGAGGAAAATCACCAGAGGTGCAGTCCCCAACAGAGGCGTTCACGATGCAACCTAGCAAAGCGACAAACCAACTGATCAAAAAAGGATTCAGAGAAGGCTAAGAATAACTCATAACTCGCAGAGGCAACTCAGGATGCTCAGAATGGCCTCAGTGGACAGAGAAAGGGGAAAAATTCAAATTTTCCAAAACTCAGTGAAAATGACATGATCACGAAGATTGCGTCGCAAGATTTCTAACAGCGCAAGCAACTCATCAAACGGAGTTACGGATTGAAATATATTCACGGTCAAAGTTTGGTCAAACTAGCCCAGTCAACAGGGGACGAGTTAGCATTTGTACTGCTGACGTCATCATCCGTACAACACACGTGGCAGGAGAAGAAGGTGACATGTGTCATGTTAACGTCATCATGGTGACGTGACAACACCAAACGTTGCCATGTGTCACCCAGTTTTGGCACTTTCAAGCCGATTCGTGGACCAATAAGATCGTGCCACGTGGCAGTCTATACGCTGACGTGGAATGATGACATGGAAGAGGACGACGTGGCCCAGTGGGAGGCTTCCATGTGGCCCAATCAGGGGCTACCACATGGCAGGTGGAAAAAGCACAATGACAACCCGTGAGCAAATTTTGAAAAAAAATTAAAAGTTTGGCGGGTCTGCCAAATCTGGCGGACCACGCCAAACTTGGTTGTGATCTAACCATTGGAGATATGGATAGAGCCACCGCTAAACATAGCGGAACAACTTTGTATTTTAAATATATATTACAATGGAATAAAACCCAAAAGGGGGAGAGGCCCACAGGTTTGATCCTGAGACCTCTTCCCCATTATACACCTTTGTATTAATGCCCAAACCAACAGACCAACAACCTTCTTTGTAATTAATGCCCGCAGATAATACTTAAATAATGAGTCCACCCAGCCCTGGAAGAGGCGCACATACGATACGACCTTGGGCACGCATTTCTATACAATCCAGTCATTAATTGCAGGTTGCAGAGGGTCACAAAAACCGAGACGAATTTCTTCTTGGGCCTGGGAATGCCAAAGTCGGATCAAGGCATGGAGACAATCATTTTTGGGTAATTCTACGCCACGAATCCAGTGGTGTTGTCTATTTTCTGATCTGAGCATTATTTCTGCAGCTTAATTTCATAATGAGGTATACTTATGTATTTTGCCAAATTCTTTTGTTGAGTTAATGAAAGAGCCTACCCATTTGAGAGCAGGACCTGGAGACGTAGTCCACCAAGGAAGAACTCCGTTATCAAGTTTTTTTGTTCAGATTTGATGCTTATGTCTCTTCATTTTTTAGCTTTTCCTTCTTTAATGGTGCACTTTAATTTATGCTCATTTAATACAATTCTTTATAAGTCACTCAATGAAAAGATCCTGGATCACCAGCCATAATGTCTCTCTGGTAAGTTTCCTGAGGCCCCCCATCCCACCCTGGTTTCCCCATCTAATGAAGTTCCTTTTATTGGGATGATGTATCCTTCTCCCATTCCCTCTTGCCCTTATTCCCCCTCTCTACCCCCCTCCCTATCCGATAGAATTGACGTAGGAGGTTTGTTTGAATCTGATTAGGAAGTTGATATTGAAGAAACTGAGGGAAATTCTACCTCTCCCTTAAGATTTAAGGTGGTAGCCCCTTGCCCTAAAAAGAGGTATGCCTTGAGACCTTGCGTCAAGAAAAAGGAGGATCCCTCTTTCCAGGGGGGCTTATCCCTCGACCCATTACATCCCATTCTAGTCAGGCAAACGCCCCACTTGTGCAAAGCTCACTAAAAAGAAGTTATGGATATTCGAAAAGGTAAACAATCAACCATCTCAAGGGCCCTTGGAGTAGGGAATTCCCTTAAGAAACCCCCATCATGATGGTTCTCTCCTTACATGCACGAGGGGTTGGGGGTGCCCAAAAAATCTAGCCCTCAAAACGCCCATTCATAGCCACAAATCGGACATCATTTTAATTTAGTAAACCATGTGTGCAGGTGAAAAAGCTAGAGTAGTGATGGAGCCCTCGCTAAAAGGTTGGTCCTTTTTTGCAGTAGATGTAGTGGATCAATTTGAAGATCTTCTCACTGGATGGAGTTCATCGTGTAAAGCTATCTCTTCATCATATTTCCATTCCACAATATCAGTGAAGTTGGAAATCAAATATTTAGGGTTAACTTTAATAGTGCTTAATGTTAATGGGCCATATAATGATAGAATCTCTTTCTGGGTAAACTTGGCAGATTTTGGAGTGTTGAGCAAGACTCACATACTTATGGGAGGTGACCTGAATCTCACTATATCCCTTGGGGAATTTTGGGGGGCTAATCCTCGTTTGAATCATTAAAGTGGTTTATTCTCTTCCTTTTTTGAGAAACATCACCTTATTGATATTGAGCTAGTCAAATTGGTCCCAACATGGAGAAACTTTTGCACTAACGAGGACGCTATATCCAAAAGATTGGATAGATTTATGGTTTCGGAGTCAATTCTGAACAATGGGTTTATTATGAAGTTGTGTGTTTCCTAAGGGGGTCTTTATAACCATATGCCTATATTATTCAATCTCACTAATGGTGGAGAGACACCCCATTATCCGCTTAAATTCAATCATGTATGGTTGGAAGAGGAAGACTTTCATGCCATTATAGTTAAATCATGGGAACATATGTCTCCTCTTTCTCCCTTGTCTACGACGAGTCAATTTGCGGATAATATAGCAAGGGTAAAAAAATCCATAAAGTGATGGCTTAAATCATATGTCAAAATGTCTCAAGCTCAGATTAAGGAGGTAGAGAAAAAAAATTCACAGTTTTATAAAGAAATCGTGTACGGTTCTCTCTTCGATATGCAACCCGACCAGTTAAGAGCACAAGAAACAACCCATCATTCTATTTTGGAGAAGGAAGAACAAACATGTAGGTTGAAAATCAAGGCCTTATGGATTAAGGCGGGATATAATAATTAAAAAAAAAATCATTAATATGCGAAATTTTGAAAAAATGTCAATACTATATGGGAAATAAAAGCTTCAAATGGAACTTTGGTTAGCTCCTTCAAAGACAAGATCAAAGAAGGGGCTTGATACTTCCAGTCCCTTTTTCATGAGCCTAGAGGTTGTCCGATCCACAAGATCCTAAAAGTGATTTCTAAATTTCCGTCATCCATCACCAAAGATGTGAACCACTCACTAATAGTACTCTCAGAGCCTAAAGTGTTGGAAACTCTCTCATCTATGAAAAAAGGAAAGAGCCTTGGACCAGATGGTTTAAAGATGGAATGTTTTTCTTGGGTTCTATGACTTGTTGAGGGAGGATCTTCTAAAAGTGGTTAGAGAGTCTCAACAGTCAGGAAAAATGTTGGAATCCTTCAATTCCACACATATATCCTTAATCCCTAAAAATAAAGAAAAAGTATCTTTCGAAGACTATTGGCCCATATCGTGTTGCAAAGTGATATATAAAATTGTGAAAAAAGTTATTGCGCAGAGATTAAAACCTATCCTAAGCGAGATAATCTCCGAAGAACAGTTTGGATTTTTGCATCATGGATAGATCCACATTGTGGTGTCAACAACATAAGAGGTTCTTCATTCTATTAAAAAATATAACCAGGATGTGGCCATACTCAAGTTGGATTTGTCTAAAGCCTATGATTGTGTAAGTTGGATTGTTCACATTCTAGCATTGATTCAATTAGGGTTGGAGTTGTCGGTGGTAAACTGGATCATGGGGTGTGTACAATCAGTATCCTTCACAGTACTTATTAATGGTGCTCCCTCCAGGTGTTTCAGAGCATCTCAAGGACTCAGGCAAGGATGTGCATTATCCCCATTCCTATTTCTAATAGCAGTCGATGCTTTGAGAAAATTGATGAAGGATTCTAGTCGGATAGGAGCAATCAGGGGTCTAAAGGTGATGGATCATGAAATTAGTTCCCATCTATTGTTTGTAGATGATGTGTTATGCTTCTCTCATGGCTCATTAAGAGACCTCTCAACTCTTAAATGCATGTTGGAATTATATTGCAAGGCAATGAGCATGATGATTAACAATGACAAGTCTTGTCTAATATTGCACTATTTGTCTGACCAAGCGTCTCATTAGGTAAGGACACGTTTTCCTTGCCTTGTGAGGGAATTGGAGAATGGTTCCAATGATCTGAAAAACCTTAGATAACCAATATTAATCTTTAAAAACCCATTTTAGCATCTAACTTGATTCATAATAATTCTTAATCGTAGTGAGGTGATTTGCAAAAAATTATATTGTGCTTCTTATCCAAAATCTCATAAACTGATGATTAATTTGAAGAGTTATGAGATAACACAACAGAAAACAAAAGAACTCAAATTATACAATATTGATGACATACATCTTTGGATTCCCTTCAAACAATGAGACTGCTTCTCATAATCTCAAAATGTCAAATTACATTAAAACATGGACTTACAAAGCCAATTTTGAAGTCACTCTCCAATTCCGCTACTCAAACCCAAAAATAGAGTTTACCATCGAATTCCTTACAAGATTCTGAGAAAAATGAGTATAAAGTCGACCATATTCTAAACTGGCTCAATTTTGTCCTCTTTACAGGCCAAATGATGCACTATGGCACTCATTAATGGCAATATGGACTAATACCTATAAATACAACATCTTAGAACAAAAATAACATCACCATTGAATTCCTCTCGAGAAAACGAGAAAAATGAGTATAAACATGCTATGTTTTGACAAACTACCTCATGGTATGCAACACCAAAATTTAGGCAATCTTTGGCACACAAAACAATGCACTATATGTACTCCTCCTCGAGATCCATGCCTCCTCGATATATGTTCTTGCATTGGCCTCTCTGTCAGCCTTGGTCTGTGTGCCCATAAATAGGTCATGGGTCTATAACCTCCATCTAGAACTTATGGCATCAAATTAAATATGGTTTAATTTGTTTGTTATAACAAGGAGCTTACATGGCGTAATGGTTAAGACTCTGGTAGCATATCTTGGAGGTTCCAGGTTCGACCCATCACAATGCACATTCGTTTGTTATATATATATATATATAGTGTGTGTGTGTGGGGGGGGTTGGAACCGCCCGAATTTAGGGTTAGATATTCATTGACATATTTCGTTAGCCCCCATGGCATGGCACACGGTTACATTGTATACTAATAAAACCATGGGTTGAAGGCTTTAACCCTCAACCCTTTTTTCCACCAACCAAACCTTTTACCAAGCTTAAATATATTTGCCACCATGTATGGTTAAGAACTAATGCAATGGTATAATGGCAACAAATATTTGTGTAAGGTTATGGGAGGTAACGGGTTCAACACTCTGGACTCCCAAATTTTGATAAACCTTACGCATAAATGGCCAATGGGAGGTTTCCATGTGGCAACCTCTCATTGGTCTATCTTTTTCACGTGTCAATACACAATTGGTCCACATGATCTGTACGATTACCACATCATCTGTCGAGTCAGTCATATGGTCATGCCATGTGGTGCCTTGTGATGTTCCCACATCAACATCATATGGTAGTACGTTTGTGCCACTTGTCACCCATTGCAGTGATGACATGTGTCACCTTTGACCCTGCTGACTTTGACTTTTGCCTAGTTTGACCTGAACTTTGAGAGGCCGTAACTTTTGCATACGAACTTTGTTTGAGGCAATTTTTGCGCCATTGGAAAGTTATCGTTGAGATCTACACAATGTTGTAGTTTTAGAGAGAATTTGAGATGGTCAAATTTTGAGCGTCCCTAGATCCTCTTGGATCAAACCTTCCCACTAAAGAACTTTTGATCCTACAAAAGTATGAATATTTCAACAACTTAGTGATGATAACTCTTACTCACTCTTCCATCTTATTGTAATGCTCATATCCAATAACTTAGTGATGATGAAGTTTCTTCAGTTTTCCACCTTGTTGAATATTTTGGGATTGTTTTTTCATCTTGGATCTTCGATAATGGATTAGTGTTCTTATGTCTGCTTCTGAAATATGGCTCTAACTTTGGCCTCTGGCACTCGTGCTAATACAGGATATAGCTCTGATTTTGGCTCATAGATTACTTCACACAAAAGTCTACTCACTGAATCTCTACAATATCTGAATCTAAAGGATTGCAACCTTCGCTCATGGTCATTGGCAGACAGAGAGACGTAGTCTCAACAACATCGTGGTCTCAGCTCGGGGGTGGCTAGTGGTAAATCCGCTGGGAGTCGCTAAGACTACGGTTGGGTGGAAACGAGCACCCCTCTTAGCAGTTGCACATACTTCTGGTGTTATTTCTGATAAGTGTTTTACATATTGCGTCTTGAAATTCATATACTGATATATATGCTCGTAGAGCTGTGAAATTATGAACGATTATAGTATAAGAATGTATGTGTAGTGTTTTGATAAGAAATAATAGATATATGATTATAATAGAAAGACCCCGCGTGGCATATGTTGATAAATGAATTTAGTTATGCATGAGTTGAACCAAGTCAGACTTCCAGTCCATCCTCGGGAGTTTGTTTCCCTTTGTCTGTTTCTAGGAAGGTCCCAGAATAGGACTCTTCACAGAGATTCCCTTCTTGGAAAGGTTTACCAAGAACCTGGAAAAAGGACTTGAATGTGCAAGTATTAATAACCCTGTACGAGGAGGAATGACCCTCTTAAAATTCCGAAGTAGCAGCGTAGGGATATCGAATCGACGGATGAGACTCCGTCGGGAGATCTGTGGTCACTCACGACCATCAGATCAAAAGGAGAGGAATAAGTGTTAAGGGCCTTAACCTTGATAGGTGGTGATCGACGGATGAGATTTCGTCGGGAAATCTGCGGTCCCCCATGACCGTTAGATTAGTAGGAGAAAGTAGGGCGTTAAAGGCCTTACCACTTGGTTTACTGTGTCTTCGTGGGTAGTGAAGAGTTTAGGACCGTAGATCCCCAAGGTCCATGAGAACATTTGGACCGTTGATCTTTCCACATCCACGAAGTAGTGGAAGAATGCGGGAGGTGGGACAGATCTAAGCCGTCATATCTTAAGCAGATACCCGTCAGCTGTCAGATCTGACAGAAGTTGCGCGAGGGTTAAGCTCATGAACATAAGGAAAAATCCCGAAAGGAGGGTTGGCTCATCGGGGTTTCACGTATCAGGAAATCGGAAGTCTCAATGACATGAGATTAGGAATCTCCATGGGAAATTTCCCAGAAACAATCTGGACCGTCCATTAGTGGAGACACGTGGACAGGAGATCGGGTAAGTCCACCTTGAAAACACCGACACAAATCTGGGTCATCCATGTGAGAGAGGATGCGTGTCATGTGATCGTCCATTCCGAAGATCCGGGCACTAGACATCGAGATATCGACATTCGGGAAATCGGAGTTCCTGAGGTCGTGAAAGTCGGGACATCAAAAGTGTCGAAAACGCGAGGAGCGATTTGAACCGTCCATTCACTTGGGACGCGTGTCAGAGATTTGAAGGGAGTCGGAGTTCGGCATTTCGCGAGTCCTAGGGACGAGGCGTCCAGGACATCAGAAGTTTCAAAATCCCGAGAGTTAACCAGGACCGTCCATCAGAGGAGGACGCGCGGCAGCAATCGGAGCCGTCAGGGAAAGTCCCGACAGGAAGTCGTCTATCGGCATTTGGGTCATCGAGAATCCCGGTGACAAGGTGTTTATGCAATTCAGAATCGCAAAGTCCGAAACCCCGATGAGGAGGAAAGTGCCATTGCGGGCCAGTTGTCAGCATAGCGGAGAATCAAGATTCGAGGGATCGACATTCCCGTGGGAAAATGCATTTCAACACTTGAAACCCCGAAGCCCCGATAAGTGGTATGACTGCAGTCATATAGAGGGAGGTCGTGTGGACCAAAAGGTCTAGCCCAGGGGACTAGCGGAAGCTGACGTCATATCGGGATATCGAGGATTCCGAGGACAAAATGTTTATGCATTTCGACATTGCGATGTTCGAAACCCCGATGAACAGACGAGATTCTTTCGGAGGATCTCCGAGTCTGTAATGATCGTCAGATGTGGATAGGAGACGTCAACTTAAGCCAGGGCGTGAATATGCTTTAGGGTAAGTAGTGAGTAGATCTGGATGGCTAGAGTCCACCCGCCCAGATCTACGGCTGAGGATGCATTCTGGAGCCCCCCTTGCCATTTTGCCTTTAATGGGGGGTGGGGGGGGGTCCGAAATAGTGTGGTGTGTGAAGTGGGGCCCCTCCTGTCATGTCGACTATCATGTCGAGTTCCCCTTTTTGCCACCTGTATTCCACCTAACCGCGCGACGGGGCATGTTCTCATTGGTTGCTCTCTACCCCTGTTGAGGTTTGTTCCTATTGGCCATTCACTGACCCCGTAGGGATTCGTCCCCATTGGTCGCTCACTAGCCCTGCCAGGGTTCGACAGTTGCAGAGTTGAACGTTTAGACATTACTGTAGCGCCGAAGCGCGAAATACAAAAGACGTTGCATTTGAATTGAACCATGAACATGACCCACGATCACATGGGAACGGTGAAGGAGGGAGAAAGAGCCAGCTTACGTTGGGCCTCCATGGTTATTTAGAGGTCCGAGTCCGACAGAAGACCAAAAAAATTCAATTTAGGTAGTGGGTATGTTACAAAGTGGTATCAGAGCATGATTACAACACTCGACCTGATTGGGCTCATGCACGAGTCACGCATAAACTCTGTTCGAAGCACTCCTATGAGGAGTAACCCCCTGACTTAACTCTCTTGTCCAGGATTAAAATCTTGGAAAATGAGAACCCGACTGTGTATGCATGTGAAAGAGTTATGAATTTATGCGCAAATTATAAAAATGAATTTAACTCTTGACTAATAACTAGTGTTTGTCTTTTCACTCAAGCGGACGATCAACCGCGGGAATCTACATACGCAGAGTATGGTGACTCACCAAGAGGTGGGAGAAGGATCCCACAACAGAGACGAAGAGTCTAACAAAAGAAGAGCAATAGGAACCCCTCCGGGTCTAGCCGAGAATGTGAGAAGTCTCATGGTTGAATTACAGAGCTGCAAGGCTGACAATGAAAGGATGATGAAAGAACAAGAAAAGAAAACCGAAATTAATGCAGTTTTACCGTAGAGCTTATCTGACCTACAACGACAAATGCAACACGAACCTGAGATGCAGAATCATGGTCGTATCAATGGCCATACTGAGAGAAGCACATCAAGAAAGGTCTACCCCAGAGGTAAAGGACTAGTGCCAGACGATTCCACTGAGAAGGAAGCTAGTGATTCAGAAGGCTCTTCCAGCAGCAGGACCAATTCCTATTCTCACAGAAAACAAAAGAAGCAAAAGACTTCCAAGAGTCATAAATTTGAGGAATTCAGGAAGGCCAAACCTCCCTCCTTCGACGGTGAGATAAAGAAGGGAGAGGAAGCCGAGGCCTGGCTACTTGGACTGAAGAAATATTTCAAAGTCCATGATTTTTCAGAGAACTTGAAGGCCCGAGTGGCCACTTTCAATCTGAATGGAAAGGCTTCCATCTGGTGGGAAGACCTTAAGAATATGAAAGGGGTCCGCGAGGAGGGCCTGTCTTGGAAACGGTTTGAGAAGTACTTCCGGAAGAAGTATTTGTCGGAAAGATATTTCGACGAGAAGGCTAAAGCGTTTTATGAACTCAAGCTGGGACAACTCACAATGGAGGAATATGTCAACAAATTCCTCAACTTATTGAGATACGTACCCTACATCAAAGAAGAGAAGGCGAAGGCGCAACGCTTCATCAGTGGGCTACCCAAGGAATACCGGAACCGAATTGAATTTGACAAGCCAAAGACCTTAGAAGACACTATACGAAAGGCAACATATTGTCATGAACAATATGAACATCGGGCAGAGTCTCGTCGAGACTGGAAACAAAAGAGTGGTTCGAGATTTCAGAAAAAGGAGAGCAAATCCTCAGGATTTAAAAACTACAAAAAGAACCCCAAAATGAACTTCCCAACTTGGAGTGTACTCCAACAGAACTTTCCCTCAGTGAACGGAAACAAAACTTCTAGACCTATACCAGTGAAAACTAATAACCCAAAGAAAGAACCTCTGAAATGTTGGGGTTGCGGAGAAGAGCATCTCTTGAGAGATTGTCCACACCGACAACAAAACAGTCAGAAAGTTTATAACATGCAGGAAGCTACCACAGTCGATGATGTGGCAAGGAGTGTGCCACAGATTTATGCAACCTTGGATAATAACCAAGCTGACCACCAAGCTTCAGTGGTGGAAATAAAAGGTATGATTTTCAACCATCTGGTGTCTGTTTTGATTGACCTTGGTTCAAATTTGAGTTATATATCCCCTAGAGTTGTTGATAAGTGTAAACTATAGCCATAGAAGCAAACTAAACCATGGTTGGTACATTTAGCCACTGGCACCAAAAGAAAGGTAGTAGAGGTCATACCAGCTTGCCAATTAATGTTGGGTGAATTCCCCACCCAAGCAACCCTTAATGTATTACGCCTGGGATCATACGACCTGTTGATTGGTATGGACTGGCAGGCCGCCCATAAAGCCAAACTGGACTGTTACCATAAAACCTTAGAATGTGTGAGCAGATAAGGAAAAAGGATAACCCTCCAAGGGATCCGAAAACTGGTCTCAGTGAGACAAATATCAGCCCTGCAAATGAGAAAGTATTGCTGAAAGGGATGTCCCCTATATGCAATACAGGTGTTGAAAACCATCAAAGGCGCTAAACCAAGCCCGGATGATCACCCTATCTTGGGAGAATATAGAGATGTGTTTCCGAAAGAGGTACCAGGTCTACCTCTGAGAAGAGACATTGACTTCTCGATAGAGCTTGCACCAGGAGAGATGTCGGTGTCTAGGACACCCTACCGGATGAGCACACCTGAGTTAGTTGAACTCAAATTGCAATTGAAAGAAATGATGGATAAGGATTATATTCGACCCAGCGTGTCCCCGTGGGGAGCACCAGTCATGTTTGTGAAAAAGAAGGATGGCACCCTTAGATTGTGTATCGATTATAGACAACTCAATAAAGTAACCATAAAGAAAAAGTACCCCTTGCCCAGGATCGATGATCTATTTGATCAGTCAGGAGGAGCGTCTATTTTCTCAAAGATTGACTTAAGGTCAGGATACCATCAAGTCTGAATTAAGGGTGAAGACATCCATAAAACTGCTTTCCAGACACGGTATGGTCACTATGAGTTTGTGGTAGTGCCATTTGGGTTAACCAATGCCCCTGCCACTTTCATGTGCTTAATGAACAATGTACTCAGTAAATTTTTAGACAAATTTGTACTATTTTTCATTGATGACATATTAATCTACTCTAAGAATAGAGAAGAACATGAAGAGCATCTTAGACTTGTGCTGCAAGTGCTAAGAGAGAATCAACTCTATGCTAAATTCAACAAATGTGACTTCTTTCAGAAGCAAATACATTACTTGGGACATGTTCTGTCCGAAGAAGGGGTAGCGGTAGATCCTAACAAGATCAGGTCCATCATGGAATGGCCTACCCCAAAGGATGTCTCAGACATTAGATCCTTTATGGGATTGGCGGGATACTATAGGAGATTTATAAAAGATTAATCCAAGATTGGTTGTCCAATCACTGCCCTCCAGAAGAAGGGGACAAAATTCATGTGGACACAACAATGTGAAGAAAGATTTCAAACCTTGAAACATCTACTAACCCATGCACCTGTGTTGAAAATTGTTGACCTAGAAGCTGACTTCCTTGTGTGCACAAATGCCTATAAGGAAGGGCTCAGAGGAGTCCTTATGCAGGAAGGAAAGGTGATCTGCTATGAATCCCGAAAATTGAATGAACATGAGGTCAACTATGTGACTCATGATCTAGAATTGACTGCCATAGTGCATGCCTTAAAAATGTGGAGGCATTACCTCTTGGGAAGAAAATTTGTACTTATGACAGATCACTATGGATTACGATATTTGTTCGATCAACCCAAGCTTAATGCTAGACAAGCCAGATGGATGGCCCTCCTTAGCGAATTTGATTTTGAAATCAAACACATTAAAGGGAAAGAGAATAGGGTGGTCGATGCCCTTAGCAGAAGAATGAGAACAATTCACCTGGCAGCGGTGAGTACTTGCGAGATAGATGTCAAGAATAGAGTAAAAAAGGCATAAGAAACAGATCCCTTCGTCCGAAATGTGACCCTGTACCTACAACAAGAACCTGCTGGAGAAAAATATGAAGGTTATTAGATGACCGAAGGAGGCCTGCTCACTTACAGAGATAGACTGTACATTCCCAATTGCGACGACTTGAAGAGGTTCATCATGGATAAACTACATAAAAGACCCTACACTGGTCACCCAGGATACCAGAAAATGATCACTGCCACCCGGAAACAATTTTATTGGCCCGGATTGAAGAAGGACCTAGCCAAATACTTAGCCCAATGCATAGAATGCAAACAGGTTAAAGCAGAACATCAACACCCAGGCGGACTACTACACCCTTTACCCATCCCAGAATGGAAATGGGAGACCATCTCCATGGATTTTATCACTGGATTGCCAACTTCAATCAAACAGAATGACGCCATTATGGTAGTGGTGGATAAACTGAGCAAGTTTGTTCATTTCATCCCCGTCAAATAGACCTGCAAGGCGATAGATATCGCCCAGGTATTCATGAAAGAGGTGTTCCGACTGCACGACATGCCGAGGGAGATAATATCTGACAGAGACACCAAATTTACTTCCAATTTCTGGAAATCACTGATGGCGGGTTTAGAGACCAAATTGTTGTTTAGCACCACCTATCACCCTCAAACCGACGGATAGACAGAAAGAGTGAATCAAATATTAGAGGATATGTTAAGTATGCATGTGATGCATCAACCTAGGAAATGGGAAGACTACCTGCCATTGGTAGAATTTGCCTACAGCAACGGCTACCAAGCATCCTTAAAGATGAGTCCCTTCGAGGTCCTATATGGTAGGCCGTGTAATACTCCAGTCGGCTGGAGTAACCCTGTAAACAAGATTTCTATTGGACCGGATATGTTGAAAGAGATGGAACAGCAAGGGACTCAGATAAAACAAAATCTGAAGGTCACTCAAAACCGACAAAAAAGTTATGTTGATCAAAAGAGAACTCCAAGAGAGTTCAAAATGGGAGACCATGTATATCTCAGAATTAAGCCCAGAAGGAGTTTTCTGAAAATGGGAGCTTGTGCCAAATTGGCACCCCGGTATTGTGGACCCTTTGAGGTTCTATATATAGTTGGAACTGTAGCCTATCGGCTAGCACTTCCTCCCATAGTAAAAGCACATAATGTTTTTCATGTTTCATTATTGAAGAAATATGTACATGATGCTAATCATATAATTGACTGGTCCGTGATCCAGGTGGAACCGGAGGGAGAATTTCTACCAGAACCCCAATGCATACTGGACAGAAAGGAAATCCCTCTCCAGAACAGAACCATTGCACAGGTCAAGGTGCAGTGGAAACATTTTGGCCCAGATGAGGGTACATGGGAAATGGAGGATGCCATGAGACAGGCATATCCAATTTTGTTTACTTCTGTACATGCAATTCATGTTAGTAGCTAAGAACATGGAGGACAATGTTTCTTTTAGGGGGCGGGGGGGGCAGATTGTAACACCCTGTTTCCCCCAGCTTGTAAATATAACTGGACTGGCCAAGAGCTATGGCAAACTCATAAATATGAGTATGTGATGTAAATGGACCTTGAGGAAAAGGTCAATGAATGTGAATAACGTTTTGAATTTATTGCAAGACTGCTGAGAGGGGATGTGTAGAAAAGAGACCACGATGGCGGTGGAAGGCACCTGAAAAGGTGGCGTTAACTTCCACCGAGAATTAATACCGTATTTGGACTCCACTGACCCAGAGAACCAAAAGCGGCTCGCTGGTCCCAAATTTAATGTCTCGCGGGCTGGTAGGCGGACGACTTGATGAGGGATGGGATGGTGAATCGCCCATCCGTAGAGTCATCAGGCCTGATCAGTGCGAGGGTAATCGTGCCACACACAACCTCGCAAGAGGATAAGGCGTGGGGAAGAAGCAATGGAAGGGGCAGACGCGAGGGGAACTCTGGCATTGCACAGAGTGAGTGATAGCAGAGAGGAAGGATTGCAACCTTCGCTCCTGTTCACTAGCAGACAGAGAGACGCAGTCTTAACAACATCGTGGTCTCAGCTCAGGGATGGCTAGTGGTAAATCCGCTGGGAGTCGCTAAGCCTACGGTTGGGTGGAAACGAGAACCCCTCTCAGCAGTTGCACATACTTTTGGTGTTATTTCTGATAAGTGTTTTACATATTGCGTCTTGAAATTCATATACTGATATATATGCTCGTAGAACTGTGAAATTATGAACGATTATAGTATAAGAATGTCTGTGCAGTGTTTTGATAAGAAATAATAGATATATGTTTATAATAGAAAGACCTCACGTGGCATATGTTGATAAATGAATTTAGTTATGCATGAGTTGAACCAAGTCAGACTTCCAGTCCATCCTCAGGAGTTTGTTTCCCTTTGTCTGTTTCTAGGAAGGCCCCAGAATAGGACTCTTCACAAAGATTCCCTTCTTGGAAAGGTTTACCAAGAACCTAGAAGAAGGACTTGAATGTGCAAGTCTTAATAACCCTGTACGAGGAGGAATGACCCTCTTAAAATTTCGAAGTAGCAGCTTAGGGATATCGAATCGACGGATGAGACTCCGTCGGGAGATCTGTGGTCACTCACGACCATCAGATCGGAAGGAGAGGAAGAATTGTTAAGGGCCTTAACCTTGATAGGTGGTGATCGACGGGTGAGATTTCGTTGGGAAATCTACGGTCCCCCACGACCGTTAGATTAGTAGGAGAAAGTAGGGCGTTAAAGGCCTTACCACTTGGTTTACTGTGTCTTCATGGGTAGTGAAGAGTTTAGCATCGTAGATCCCCAAGGTCCATGAGAACATTTGGACCGTTGATCTTTCCACATCCACGAAGTAGTGGAAGAATGCGCGAGGTGGGACAGATCTAAGCCATCAGATCTTGAGCAGATACCCATCAGCCGTCGGATCTGACAAAAGTTGCGCGAGGGTTAAGCTCGTGAATAGAAGGAAAAATCCCGAAAGGAGGGTTGGCTCATCGGGGTTTCACGTATCGGGAAATCGGAAGTCTCGATGACATGAGATCGGGAATCTCCATGGGAAATTTCCTGGAAATGATCTGAACCGTCCATTAGTGGAGACACGTGGACAGGAGATCAGGTAAGTCCACCTTGAAAACACCAACACAAATCTGGGTCGTCCATCTGAGAGAGGACGCATGTCACGCGATCGTCCATTCCGGAGATCCGGGCACTAGACATTGGGATATCGGCATTCAGGAAATCGGAGTTCCTGAGGTCGTGAAAGTCGGGACATCAGACGTCTCGAAAACGCAAGGAGCGATCTGAATCGTCCATTCACTTGGGACGTGTGTCAGAGATCTGAAGGGAGTCAGAGTTTGGCATTTTGCGAGTCCTAGGGACGAGGCATCCAGGACATCAAAAGTCACAAAATCCTGAGAGTTAACCAGGATCGTTCATTAGAGGAGGACATACGGTAGCAATCAGAGCCGTCGGGGAAAGTCCCGACAGGAAGTCATCTATTGGCATTTGGGTCATCGGGATATCGAGAATCCCGATGTTAGTGTCGGAAGTCACTCCTGGATTGCAGCAGGAGCAGAGCCCGACACCCATCAGTTTAATGTCACGATTTGTTTATAAAGGATGATCAAATGGAAGTAAACTCAGAACAATGTCATCTCAAATCTGAAACTAGGCCAGGCGTGCATGGGCAAATGAGGTCTTAGATAAACTTCAAACAGTGAGTTGTAATAAGGGTGAGTAGGGGGAAGACATGTATGAGAAGAGTGCGAAGGTCTATCATAAACATCAGGTTTCTAACGGACTGGAGAAGAAAGCGTCCAAACGCAAGGTCCACTTACATTCAAACACAGAAGACCAGAGAATACAATAATGCAACAACAAATCCTTTATCATAACATAACTGCAACAATTCATGCGAATCATTCGATCATGAACTCTCTGGTATGAGACGAAAACATAGACGGAGTAAGAAAACCGTTTGTCATAAAACAAGAAATCTCAGATATAGATGCACAACCAGTGAACTAGAATGGTTGTTGAAACTTTACAGTTGGGAGCTTTGCTCTACCATCGATAGATACAAAAATGGCGAAAATGCCTTCATATACTCAAAACAACAACAACAACAAAATCAAGATGTTGCATTAAAAGCTTTGCGTCTACATGGCTTCTGACAATCTGCACTTGCAATCTTTGACTTAATCACACACCTACAGCGGACGCGATCGAACTCCTGACAGATCCGTGGACGAGTCGATGTGCTTTAATTTGTGCTGGACTTTCCCATTATGGCAGAGGCGATGTCTAACCACCACCAACTACCTCAATAACTGCTTCGTTGGGATTGAGAACAGCCCGGCCAACTCAGCACTTTTGAGACATGGAAGGCCCCTTGCGCTGCCACCTAGATTGGTTGATCGGCCTGATGAATATGCGCGAAGGTCAGCGCGAAGGATAAGGCGCGTGATGGGGGTGGTGGCACCAAAACCGTGAGGGTGAGATAAGGAGTGATGAGGTGTGAGGAAGGTGATCGGGGAAGATACATGGAAAAAGGCGATAAGCGGAGGGGGCAGGTGATGAGACACAATATGCACATTTTAATGGAGGCTGACATGGAAAGGAGCGGGACACATGGCAGGTAGTGAGTGAATGATGAGATGGGGAAGGGACCACATGGACTAAAGAGTGGAGAAGGACAGATGACACATAGCAACAGGGGAAAGGTGGCTCCGGAGGATGACATAACAGGGGGGAGGGCCCACATTGGTTGAGAACAGAGCAGCTGAGAAGGATGGGATCGTGTGAGCATCGTTGATCCACGCGTTTAGATCTCAGCCGTTGGGAAGCTGCGCACTCGATTCCGGACCCTCCCCCCCCTCTGCTTAAAGGTAGAAAGGCAGGGAGGGTCTGGAATTGCCTTAAGCGTCGTTGATCCGGGCGCTTTGATCTCGACCGTTGAAGAGGTGCACCCCTGATTCCGGACCCCNCCCCCCCCCCCCCCTTTTGCTTAAAGGTAGAAAGGCGGGGGGCTCCGGAATCCGATGCGTACTGTTGATCTGAGTGCGCGAAATCCTGCCGCCCAGAATTGATTTCCAATTAGACACGGGCGCATTTGCGTCCCAAACTTAGGACAAGTGGGTTTTTTACCCATTCCTTCGCATTTTACCCCCCTTACCAGAAATATCGCTAATATTTGGCTCCATGGGGGATAGAGTCGTCCCTGTGATGCTCTAAGAACTCCTTCTGCAGCTTCAGTGCCTTGCTATTGGGCTATGTAGTCAAACTCGAAACAGCATGCTGAAAATACATGCCGATAAGTAAAAACGAACAAAATAAACATACATGCTCAAAGGAGCTTATTTATATACAACCTAATACTAATATACTTTGTACATGAGGCTAGCTGAAAGCAAATTTCCACCATTGCCAATCAAGTAACTTCCTGAATGGAAGCTCCTTCCTTCTGTCGATGATTACAAACAGGTGGTGTAACCATGACAACAGAACGGTTATGCTCTTCAACTCCTCCTTACAGGCTGAAGTTGAGATGAAATAGGGCGGCTCCAATTTATGAAGGAAATGCAACTCCATGTATTCCTTCACAGGCTCATAGGACCAGTGGCAAACTCCAGAAAATTGGCGACAAGCAGCCTCTTCTGCTACACAGTTGTGGATGTGTGGTTGAATATCTATGGTAAGAACAGGTGGGTGGACAGCTGACGTAGGTTGATTGCTCTCAGGCGGTGGCTGCTCGCTGATTGGCTCTGCACAGTCTGTAAACTGCATCTTAGACTACTCCTCTGGTTCTTCTGATGCCTCTTCTTGGCTCTCCCAAGGGTCAGAGTCATAATCATCATAGATAGGACCTGTGGGAAAGCTCTGCTTTTCAATTTGCTGCTCAGGGGGGCTGATTTCCTCGCATGGTCTTTCATTTGTGAACAGAGGAGGAGGCTCTGTAGTCTTCTCTTGGAAGTTCTGTGTGTCCAGCTCAGAACCTGATTCATAGCTGTCATACACGGGCTGGATGCTACCCAAGTCATCAATCTGTGATGTGGGGCTCTGCTGCTCCTCAACTGAATAGTCGTTAAAGCCGGGTGAGCACCAAACTTCTTCATCTTGCAAAAAAGGAACGATCTCCAGATCCTCCTTTTCAATCCCAAATGTAAATACATCATGGGAAATCTCGTGAAGAAAAAGAGAACAATCCTCTTCCCCAATGACTTCTTTCTTTAAATCTGAGACAACAGGCTCCTCAGGGGTATAAACTAATGTCTCTATGGCTATGAAATCTTTAATATCCTCTTCAAAAGAGCCACCAAGAACATCTGCCTCAAGGACTGGAAAATCCTCTGCACATCATTCAGCTTCCCACCTATCCAGTTGGGCAGAGAGAGATTTTATCAATTCCCTAACTTCACCCAAAGCATCTTCCTCCTCCTCAGGGTCTTCCTCACTCTCATAACCTTCCTCTGATGTAGACGAATGGGGATGAGAAAGGACTGATTTCTGATCCAAGTCATCAGGATCATCCTCACAGCCTACATAAGAAGCAACTCTATCTTGTATACAACTGTTGTATCCCTCACAACAGTTATAAAAAATTAACTCAAAGGGATAAAGCTTCTGACAATGGGCGGTGAAAGCTGCATGAAATTCTACGAGTGAAGAAATGCTAGCAGGGGGTAAAGAATGATACCATTTACGAGCATCCCCTGCTAACGAGAACATGAAAATTTTCAATAATACATCCTCATGATGTATCTCCCACTGATGCATGAGTTCATGAAACTCCCAGAGATGTTAAGCAGGGTTGTCCTCTTCACGCTTTGTAAATCTGGGCAAATAATCGCTCCATTCATCCGGAGAAGGGACATCATTAGGAAAACCAGGAATAACAGAAAAATTAAAAGGAGCAAACCTTCGAGCCAGGATTTTCTCCATATCGAACCAGTGGAGTCGCCAATCGGTCCTCAAATCATGGATTCGCTAGGTGAAAGATGCGCAGCTTGAAGTGTGTCTGGTCCTGGTTCACCATCAAAGGCCATATCTTAACATTGTTGTTTCCCCAGGAAGCTTCTCAGGCTGAGAAAGCAACTGCTGGAACCTTCTCGAGAAAGCTCCTTAGGGTCAGCTTTCAGGTGTGCTAACAATAGTCACAACTGAAACAGTGATGTGGAAACAATGGAGTCGCCAGGTGCACAGTAGCAATCTTTAAGGGCTCTGATGTCTGATGCACCTTTAGAATCAGAGGCTCAATGTCGTTCTGCCCAGGGAAAATCTTCAACTTTGTCCCCGACAACGGCGCCAAAAATGTTAGCGTCGGGAGTCACTCCTGGATTGCAGCAAGAGCAGAGCCCGACACCCATCAGTTTAATGTCACGATTTGTTTATAAAGGATGATCAAATGGAAGAAAATTTAGAACAATGTCGTCTCAACTCTGAAACTAGGCCAGGCGTGCATGGGCAAATGAGGTCTTAGATAAACTTCAAACAGTGAATTGTAATAAGGGTGAGCAGGGGGAAGACATGTATGAGAAGAGTGCGAAGGTCTGTCATAAACATCAGGTTTCTAACGGACTGGAGAAGAAAGCGTCCAAACGCAAGGTCCACTTACATTCAAACACAGAAGACCAGAGAATACAATAATGTAACAACAAATCCTTTATCATAACATAACTACAACAATTCATGCGAATCATTCAATCATGAACTCTCTGGTATGAGATGAAAACATAGACGGAGTAAGAAAACCGTTTGTCATAAAACAAGAAATCTCAGATACAGATGCACAACCAGGAAACTAGAATGGTTGTTGAAACTTTACAGTTGGGAGCTTTGCCCTACCATCGATAGATACAAAAATGGCGAAAATGCCTTCATATACTCAAAACAATAACAACAACAAAATCAAGATGTTGCATTAAAATCTTTGCGTCTGCATGGCTTCTGACAGTCTGCACCTGCAATCTTTGACTTAATCGCGCACCTATGGCAGACGCGATCGAACTCCTGATAGATCCGTGGACGAATTGACGTGCTTTAATTCGGTGCTGGACTTTCCCATTATGGCGGAGGCGATGTCTAACCACCACCAACTACCTCAATAACTGCTTCGTTGGGATTGAGAACGGCCCGGCCAACTCGACACTTTTGAGATGTGGAAGGCCCCTTGCGCTGCCACCTAGATTGGTTGATCAACCTGATGAATATGCGCGAAGGTCAGCGCGAGGGATAAGGCGTGTGATGGGGGTGGTGGCGCCAAAACCGTGAGGGTGAGATAAGGAGTGATGAGGTGTAAGGAAGGTGACCGGGGAAGATACATGGCGAAAGGGGATAAGCGGAGGGGGCAGGTGATGAGACACAATATGCACATTTTAATGGAGGATGACGTGGAAAGGAGTGGGACACATGACAGGTAGTGAGTGAATGATGAGATGGGGAAGGGACCACCTGGACTAAAGAGTGGAGAAGGACAGATGACACATGGAAACAGGGGAAAGGTGGCTCCGGAGGATGACATAACAGGGGGGAGGGCCCACGTTGGTTGAGAACAGAGCAGCTGAGAAGGATGGGATCGCGCGAGCGCCATTGATCCGGGCGTTTAGATCTCGGTCATTGGGAAGCTGCGTGCCTGATTCCGGACCCCCCCCTCTGCTTAAAGGTAGAAAGGCAGGGGGGGTTCGGAATTTCCTTGAGCGTCGTTGATCCAGGCGCTTTGATCTCGACCGTTGAAGAGGTGCACCCTCGATTCCGGACCCCCCCCTTCTGCTTAAAGGTAGAAAGGCGGGGGGGCTCCGGAATCCGATGCACGTCGTTGATCCGAGCGCGCCCTGCCATCCAGAATTGATTTCCAATTAGACATGGGCGCATTTGCGTCCCAAACTTAGGACAAGTGGGTTTTTTACCCATTCCTTCGCATTTTACCCCCCTTACCAGAAATATCGCTAACACCCAGTGACAAGGTGTTTATGCAATTTGGAATCGCGAAGTCCGAAACCCCAATGAGGAGGAAAATGCCATTGCGGGCCAGCTGTCAGCATAACGGAGAATTGGGATTCGAGGGATCGACAATCCTGTGGGCAAATGCATTTCAACACTTGAAACCCTGAAGCTCCAATAAGTGGTATGACTGTTGTCATATAGAGGGAGGTCGTGTGGACCAAAAGGTCTAGTCCAGGGGACTAGTGGAAGCTGACGTCATATCGGGATATCGGGGATTGCGAGGACAAAATGTTTATGCATTTCGACATTGCGATGTTCAAAACCCCGATGAACGGACGAGATTCTTTCGGAGGATCTTCAGGTCTGTAATGACCGTCAAATGTGGATAGGAGACATCAACTTAAGTCAAGGCATGAATATACTTTAGGGTAAGTAGTGAGCATATCTGGATGGCCAGAGTCCACCCGCCCAGATCTACGGCTGAGGATGCATTCTGGAGCCCCCTTTTCCATTCTGCCTTTAATGGGGGGGGGGGGGTCCGGAATAGTGTGGCGTGTGAAGTGGGGCCCCTCCTGTCATGTCGACTATCGTGTCATGTTCCCCTTTCTGCCACCAGTATTCCACCTAACCGCGCGACGGGGTCTGTTCTCATTATCTGCTCTCTACCCCTGTTGAGGTTTGTTCCTATTGGCCATTTGCTGACCCCGTAGGGATTCGTCCCCATTGGTCGCTCGCTAGCCCTACTGGGGTTCGGCGGTTGCAGAGTCGAACATTTAGACATTATTGTAGCACCGAAGCGCGAAATACAAAAGACGTTGCATTCAAATTGAACCATGAACATGACCCACGATCACATGGGAACGGTGAAGGAGAGAGAAAGAACCAACTTACGTTGGGCCTCCATGGTTATTTAGGGGTCTGAGTCCGACAAAAGACCGGAAAAATTCGATTTAGGTAGCGGGTATGTTACACTTGAAAACAATTCTAAACATATTCTCTTCTACTGATTGAACTACTTCTGCGCAAGGTATACATGTACACGAACATGAAATAATATATTTGAGATGCTTATAGAATGCATCTTTACAAGTATATACCTCTTATCTCTTTACAAAGAAGATTATTTCTACTTTTCCATCTCTAAGATGATTTACATTACTTTGATGCTCTTCTTGCTTCCTATCTACATGCTCCAACTGCATGCATCCTTTTGTTCCTTCACCTTCGGTTCTTTAGAATAAGAATGCTAACTTAGGAAATTCAATCCATGTATAGTCCTTAGTTGATAACAAGACAATTACAATTGTCTACATTGTTGTAGAAAGGCTTAGAAATCTTTATAAGATCCCTCTCACTCCTACAACAAAGCGGCTATATAGAAATTCTTTACAAGATTCCTCTCACTTAAAACAATATATATAAGGTGGCTCTATAGAAATCCTTTACAAAATTCTTCTCACTCTTAACAATATATAAGGTGGATATATAGAAATTTTACAAAATTCCTCTCACTCTTAACATCAACAATGAGTGGCTTACAAGCCTTCTATACAACAATAGAAATAGACTTAGTAGGTATCTACATATGCATATTATCTTGAAATTTACAAATATACATATTTACAATGAACTCTTTTTTGATGGATGGTTCTATTCATGGACTCATCCTCCCCTTAGTATTGGAAGGAGTCTCACAACTCCTTATCTTTGGCAATGCCTCTAGCGCTGATGTTGAATCTGACATTGAATTTGACGCAGAATATGATGTTGAATCTAAGAAACGATTATACTAGATTAAAGGTCTTCCCAATAACCTATATAACATATCCTTGCGAACACCAAGCACTGTTGTTGTGTCTTGAGTAGCTTCGCTTGAATACACAAGTACTTGGCCATTTTGGAATGAAACCACATATCCTGCATCTTCAAAAGCCGCAACTGAGAGTAGGTTTACTTTCAAATATGGAACATATAATATATTCTCTAGTCCTAGAAATCCTCCCGACTCAAGCTGGAATATTACATATCCAAACCCTCTTATTGCTTGTCTGGTGTTAGTTCTATATCCTACATAACAATCTATGTTAGGGGCATAACCTACCTAACCCCTCAAGTGGGTAGAATAATATATTTCCATGTAATAAAGGTCAATATTAATAAGGCATAACAATAAGTAGGAATACATCAATTGTAAGAAGACCTAATAAAAGTTTCCGCTTCTAGAAGGATCTTCCTCTAGATTGTTCTTTTGGATAGATAGATTTAGTATAAATAAGAGTAGAGGGTATGTGAAGTTTTGTCTTGGAAAATTATTGTAATAGAGCTCTGCTCTGCTGGAAGTTTCCCCCTCGAAGAGGCAAGTGAACATTGTTTCCTATCAATAAAGGTATAATTTGGTGTTGTGGTTCCATACAATTTGTTGTTCTGTTGTTATCTCTACAATATTTATGTATTTTGTTGCTATCTCGGTATTATTCTCTGCATTATTTCTCTATTCTACTAATATAATAGATCTGGTACCTTACAAGTGGTATCAAAGCACTTTCCTCGGTAAAAAATTGTGGGTTAGTTTTTTTCAGGGTAGAGATGTATTCCGGTGTCTTAAAGCTATAGAGATATGTCATTATGCACATAAACCCATAGTCGGGGAGTAATACACATAGGAAATACAAGAGGTACTCAAGCGCACATATGTTGGCCACCCTTGTAACCCATGTTGGTACCCCTTCGAGCGGTAGCGCATCAGATAACACATGTATACATATTGACCTAGATCTCTTGAAGCCCTCTGTAGATAAACTGATCTTCCACCTAACTGCTATAGTGCCACCGAGAACAACAATAAGGAAGATACTCTCTAGTACTTGGGTAGTCAGGTAGTACGACTAAGGGAATGGTCTAGCCTCCTTAGTTGGTGCCCTGAGATATTGGGTCGAGTACTACTTTTGGACCCCGCATGTATATCAGAGAGCTATAACACAAGGTAAATTGTTTTCTGTAGAAACCTTCCATACCCTAACCCTTGCAATGGAAACAAAAAAAGAACAAACAAGATCTATTACTGCACAAATATGCCTTCTGCATTCTGGTTGCGAAATTACAAGACATTTCTCCCTGTTAAGCATTTGGGCATTTTGTCACTACAATGTTATTCAGGCCAGAATATAACTCCGTAGGAGTAAAAAAAAGAGAGTATAGTGTTCCCACTGACACACTTATTTGGGACCTATCCTATTGGATTCCCCTTTTCTCCCTGATCGCAATCATACCTTTCATTTTTAATATTTTTTTTTCAGTGGATCTGAACCCTTCTCAGCTTCCCTATTTTTCCACCTATTCCATTATATTTCCCTTCTCTCTCTGATCGTCGTGGTACCTATCACTTACAAGTCCCTTTTTGTGGTCCCACCCACCCATTTTTCCTTACCCACACTTCCCCTCTCCAAATGCCCACCACTTGCAACCAATACCTGCAAGCTTCCATCACTCACGTGACATCTGAGATTGCCTCTACCAATTCCCGCCTTGCATAATTCGAGTCCTAAGTCAAGCACACATTTAACACCATGGAAGCCAACTTCATGAACCAATTTAACACCCTCCAGTCTGTTGTCAACCAGTTGTTGAACCACACTTCGGGTCCTTCCTCCTCGGACCAACCCAATGCTATTGATTCCTCTCATTCTCTGTATTTTCAATCCAATTCCTTTCAGCGTGACCCTCGTCTTCCCCGCGTCGAGGTCAATAAATTTGATGACTCTGATCCTACGGGTTGGGTCACTCAAATAGAGCATTATTTTTCTCTGTGTGGTATTACTGATGAGTTGGAAACAATTCTCTATGGTGTCCTCTATATAGATCTTTAATGATGGAAATGGTGGCAATGGAGTAAAAATTCACGTCATGGGTATATTGCCTGGACACAGTTTGTCTATGACTGCTTTGACACTGATACCCACTATCTCGGTCGCTTGACCAAGTTGAAACAATCAAGCACAGTGGAAGACTTTATAACTAATTTTGAGCATTTGTCCTTTCAAACCGAGGGTATGTTAGATGCTTTCTTCCGTGAATGCTTTATCAGTGGCCTAAAGGATGAAATATGATCCCAGGTTCTCATGGCCCACCCTCAGATTTGGTTGGAAGCTATTAAACGTGCTAAAGAGGCCCAACAAGTTGTTTTTTCCCAGAACAAAAAACCCTATTTTGTTCCTCGCCCTCAACCCACTAATCCTATCCCCCCTGTCACTCCCCTCAAGGTCTAGAAATTAACTAGGGATGAAATGGTTGAACGCCAACTGAAGGGTCTTTGCTATAATTTTGATGAAAAATATTTTCTGGGGCACATGTGTAAGGAACAAAAACTTTTTATGGCCATTTCCAAAGATGTTCCCGAAAAAGATGTGACAGTTCCACTTGTTGAAGAGCCCTCCCTTCCCGATGCCACCCAGGATCCCGCTGACCCATCTGAAGTTGAAACACTCATTTTCTTGCATGCCCTCACTAGATTCTCTACTCCACAAACCCTCAATCTCATTAGCTATATTAAGAATAGGAAGGTCATCATCCTTGTTGACAGTGGTAGCACCCACAATTTTATTCATCGTCGCATTGCCCAGGAAACCAATTGTTATATTCGTGTTGTCAATAATTTTCAAATCATGATAGCTAACGGTGGGTCCATGAAATGTGGTGGGCATTGTGAAAATGTATGTCTTCAAATCAGACATTATCACTTGAAATCTCATATGTTTTCCATTGAAATGGGAGGTTGTAGCATTGTGCTAGGTGTTGAATGGTTACACACCTTGGGTCCCATTCTTATGGATTTTAAGGAATTAACCATGCAATTACAACATGAGGGACAAAGGTATCACTTCCAAGGTCTCACAGTTGGTTCTCCTGAGATCATCAGTTCCCATCGCATGGAAAATCTCCTCAAGAAAGGCCACTTTGGTATTATTGCTCAACTCCATTCTATTCACGCGGTTGAGACACCCTTTGTGCATCCTGACCTCCAAGCTATTCTCTCCAAACACCAATATATTTTTTCCACTCCTTAGGGAATTCTACCTTCTCGTGGTGTTCACGATCATTCCATACCCCTTATTCCTCACAGTCTTCCTCCCAATGTTCTCCCTTATCGTCATTCCTTTGCCTAAAAGAATAAAATTGAGAAAATAGTGCAGGAATTGCTACAAGCATGTGTTATCCTCCCTAGTACTAGCCCTTATTCTTCTTCTGTGGTCATGGTACTTAAGAAATAAGGTACTTAGTGCATGTGTCCTGACTTTCGTGCCCTCAATAAACTCACCATCAAGGATAAGTTTCCCATTCCTGTCATTGATGATATCTTGGATGAGTTGAGTGGCGCTCAATATTTCACTAAACTTGATCTGCGTTCTGGATACCATGAGATACGTATGCAAGACGTTGACATCCCCAAGACTACCTTTCGAACTCATGAGGGTCACTATGAGTTCTTGGCCATGCCCTTTGGCCTGTGTAATGCTCCCTCCACCTTCCAAATGCTCATGAATCATGTCTTCCATCCTTTTCTCCGTCATTTTATCTTAGTTTTCTTTGATGAGATTCTCATCTATAGTAAAAATTGGCAATCCCATATTTCTCATGTGGATCAAGTTCTTCATCTACTCTCTCAGCATCAACTTTTCCTCAAACACTATAAATGTGCCTTTGGCACCTCAGAAGTCGAGTACTTGGGTCATATTGTTGGCAAGGCTGGTGTCTGGGTAGATCCTGAGAATATTGAAGCAATGGAGGACTGGCCTCAACCCAAGACTATCAAAATCTTGTGTGGTTTTCTGGGTTTAACAAGCTATTATCTCAAGTTTGTTCAGAATTATGGAAAGATCGTGACACCTCTCACTGCTCTCCTTAAAAGTAATTCTTTCACTTGGACTCCCGCAGATGATCTGGCCTTTCAAGCATTGAAGGTGGCTATGTGCACTGCTTCGGTATTGGCCCTTTCTGATTTCACAAAGACCTTTGTCCTGGAATGTGATGCCTCTGGGAGAGGAATTGGAGCAGTCATTATGCAAGAGGGAAGACCTTTGGCCTTTACCATCAAAAAATTGTCAGAATGCCATTTGGGCCAATCAATATGAAAAGGAAATGTTGTCTATTCTACATGCAATGGATCTCTGGCGCCCTTATCTCTTGGGGCAACGCTTCCAAATTAAGACAGATCATCAAAGCCTCAAGTTTTTTCTGGAGCAACGACCTTCCTCTCCATAGCAACAAAAATGGGTAACTAATCTCTTTGGATATGATTATGAGACATTTACAAGAAAGGTAAATAAAATGTGGTTGTTGACGCTCTTTCTAAAAAATATGAAGATTAAGGGTCCTTGTTGTCCCTATCCTTCATTGTACCAGATTGGCTCCAAGTTGTTCACTAGGAATGGCTACAAGATCCTAAAATTTCGCATCTAATCCAACAATTGCAAGCCAATTCTCCAGTTTCCCCAGGGTACTCTTGGCACAATGATGAGATTCACTACAAAGGTCATTTGTATTTAAGTAAATAGTCACAACTTAAATCCACGGTGTTTTCTGAGATTCATGCTACTCCCACAGCTCGACACTCAGGGTTTACCAAAACCTATGATAGGGTCAAACGTTATTTTTTCTGGGATGGTATGAAAAAGTACGTTCACACTTTTGTGGAAGAATGTGATGTTTATCAATGTAACAAGGGAGAAACAATCAAATCCCCTGACACACTCCAACCGCTTTCGATTCCAACCGCTATTTGGAGGGACATCTCTATGCATTTCATTGTGGGATTACCTAAATCATGCAACAAGTCAGTCATCATGGTGGTAGTTGATCGTCTTTCCAAGTATGCTCATTTATGTGCTCTTCAACATCCATTTACTGCATCCACTGTGGCTCAACTTTTCATGTATCATATCTTCAAGATTCATGGCATGCCTCATTCTATTGTTTCTGATTGAGACCCCACTTTCACTAACAATTTTTGGAAAGAACTGTTCAGGCTACAGGGCACCCAATTGCATTTCAGCACTACATATCATCCCCATATTGATGGTCAAACTGAAGTTCTCAACAAGTGTTTTGAGACTTATTTGAGGTGTTTTTCCTCTGAAAGGAAAAATCAATGGGCTCAATGGTTATCATTAGCTGAATGGCTTAGACTTCTCCTTATGTGAATTAATGATAAAATATTCACCATCCTTGACTATACAATATTTTTCCCCTTGTCATGAAGATGGAATCCCTCATATGCAAGTAGGGACTACCACATACTACACCCCAAACATCAAGAGGTACCAAAAATGTTTTTTTTTTTTTTTTAAGTGAAAATTTTCTTACTTGGCTAAATTTCAATTTTTTTAAAAAACATTTGGCTAAATTTCTTCATATTTTCTTTAAAAATAAAAATTTTGTAGCCTAATTTATGATAATAATTTTCTATATATTTATACTTTTCACCTAGAAAAAAACTTTCCCATGAATATATAATTGGCTTCCTTCACATTTTCTGTCAAACAGATGATTGTGTATTATATTTAGGCAATATTTTCTACATCTAAAGTTTTAGGTAGCTATTGATACTCTTGGGAATACCATGAACTTATAATTGAAATCACTAAGTCTTTTGTACGAGACAACATTTTTTAATACTTGACTTTTTTTGTTCACTTATTTCAACATGCCTTTGGTATACCCCCATGGTATACCATGTTGTATATAGTGTTTTCATATTAGATTTTTTTAGCCAATTGAAGAAAATGTTTTATGTATTTCTAATGATAGTTTCCAATGCCATTGTTTTTTGTTGTAAGTTTTCTATAATTTCTATGAAAGGTTGACATTTCTCTAGATGTTCTAATATGGGATTTATTATTATTATTTGTTAGTAATGCACAAATGACACTCATGAATTGGTGTTTTTGCCTAATTTTTAAGGTAGTAAAAAAATATTAATCGATTATTGCCTAAGATAAATGATAAGTTCATTTTTATAAATATGATTTGATTTCCAAATAGTTTGAAAAGTTATCATATATATGATTTGAAAAAAAAACATTGGTACTACCACATTGAATTCTACTTTGTTAATAAAATTTTCACTAATAGTTGATCTAAGCTCATTACCTAGTAAAATTTAAATCCACATTCTTATTCATCCATCCCAAAGGATATGGATGAGGGTGATTATGGACCTTTAATCTAATCTTACATATTAGGTCCTCTACAATGAGATAGGCCTTTGAACTAGAATTGAACAGTGCATAGAATTGAATAAATCATCTACCATTTTCTTGACCTAAATCTTGGTATTGAACAACTTCATCATCTCCTTCTTCTCACTGGGATGGAGGCTACTTAGGTTCAATTAGAGAAATTTTGATGTAAAAAATGGCCCTTAAAACAAAAAAAAGTACTATCTAAAACAACTTTAAAATAACCATTAGGATTCAAGATGATGATGTCAACCATAAGGGTAAATATTTTTGGAGGGAAAAGAAGAAAACTATTTTTTAATTGTATTTTCAACATATCTTCTTATATATTTACTCACATTTCAAGTGCAATCAGTTGTTGGACACGGAATTAAATTCTACATCCAATGAGTAACCACTCTACATACTTTTGATAGACCCACAATGAGAAAAACTTGAAATACATGGAAAAACATGTTTCTTCATGTATTTCCATTTTTTCTAATCGCATGTTTGTCAAAAGTATGCAAAGTGGGTACTCATTGGATGCAGAATTTCATTCCACATCAAACAAGTGCCTACACTTAAAAATTGGGTAAACCTATAAGCCGATAAGTCAAAAATATGATTTAAAAAAGTAGTTTTCTTTTTTTCCCTTTGAAAATTCATAACTCTCATTTTATTATTTTAACTATTATTTTATTATTTTATTTAGGAGACTCATTTTAGACTTCAAATTTTCCCTAATGTGCCTCCTTATGCATTGTTGTGTAGACAATTCTCTCATCCACATTTAAGTTGCTTTATAACTTCTTTCCCACTTTGACACCTAGAATATTCTTCTTCTTGGAATGCTCTTGCTTGTGGTTCTTTAGATTTAGATTTAGAAGTAACTTCCAACATTTTTCTTTGGTTTGACCATCAATGTTGCATGAGTGGTTGTTAGGGTCTCTTCACACATGTGAAATGGTGGCATCATTTTTATTTTTCCCTTTCCCATTCTTTTTTTTCCCTTCTTTCCTATTAGATTTAATGGATTGGAATTGTTGAAAGGCCTCATCTATCATATTACCTTAAAGAGAATAAATTTTCATCTTATGTGACTATGAAGGTCACCTAGGTACCTGATGACTACATTGAGTTATTGGGAGAGATCCCTAGATTAATGGCTTGTTTATATAATTTGTAGTATACTCTTGTACACCTTGTCCTTACCTTTGTTGGTAATAGTGCCACAAAATCCTTTGTTTTTCTTCATACCTAATAGGGTAAAATTGGGACTTGAGGAGGTTTTTAAATACCTTACACTTAGTTACTAGTGGGTCTCCTTCTAGCATAACGGTCTTAGTGTAGCTTTCCTACCAAGTTTGTGCATGGACTTCTAGCTTGAGTCTAAAAAAAGTTGTTGTATGCTCCTTTCATACATTATGCACATTGAAATAGATTTTTAACTATTGAAACCAATGGATCAACTTAATTGTGTCCACCTTCACTTTGTAGGGTATGATATCGACGTTTACTTCCACTTTAAATAAGTGTTGAGAAGATTAGTTATTGGAGTTACCTTGTTCAAGATTTGGTTTTTATTTCTCTTCCCTTAACACCTCATGATCCTCTAGTTTCTCATGAGAATTGAGATACTTTGAAAAAGGGTTGATCTTTTTCTCAAGAATCATCATCAATAATATCATACTCATGGAAATGTCGATGACCTAAGATTCCAACTATGTAAATCTCATCTCCATGTCATCAACTACTTTTTCTTGATGCTCATCCAACATATTTTAGGCTTGAACTATAATCATTGTATGCACATGCCTATGTGCATTCATCACAGATTCTCACATACAAAATGTACTATTATAATAGAGAACATAGACTTAAAAATTGGAGAATTATAAACAAATATATAACATTTATCTTTTAAACAAAGATGGTCCAAGGAACTGGTTACATACCAGAAAGTTATCATTTATCAATGGAAATCCAGTACAAATTCCAGCTTCAAGTCAGTTTATGAGGCCACATGGGCAAATAAAATATCCTACAAACATATAACTAACTATAGTGCACTAATGTTTTGACACAACCTATAGGACTTGTGAGCCTGGTATGTATTAATCCAAATGTGCATTAACCATTCCCATCAAGGATCTTATTTATCACCATATTATGGTTCATGGATATAAAAATATATTCATTAATGCTATAATGACTTATTAATACCCTCTCAAAAATTGGGAGGATCAACCAATGTCCAATTATATAAGAGATTTGTCAATGGGGTCCTAAAATCATGAGAGGGAGGAACTAGAAATACATAAAATTTATCAGGAGAGGGAAAAATGGTGAATAACATAATAGATCATGATAACATAAGACTCCTTTATAGGAGCATAGTTTATATCAATTAATAGAAGGTGGGAAACCAACTACAATAAACTAGGAGATGGGAAATTATTAACTAGGAGGGGGGAAACAATAACCCGACGGGTGGGAAATTGGCAACAATAAATGGTCAAATGAATATGCATGACTACTTATTTTGCTTGCATAATAACTAGACATATTTATTTCCGTAAATTAAAAATATGAAAATATAGGAAAACGATAGACATCTAACGTTATAGATGTATGTGTATGTTTACGTATTAGTGCATGGATGGGACCTACGTTTGATATCTACACGCATATGCCCCACATTGACACAATAACAGTAAGATATTAATAAGTTTATTTTGGTTGAAAGTTAGAATAAACCATTATGTGAAATAATAGGTTGAAAGTTAGAATAAACCATTATTGAAATAATAGCAAAATAAAGAGAAATTCAATTATAACCTGAGAAATGAATATACCATTATTTCAATTAAAAAAAAAAGAAAAGGAAGAAGATATGCATGTAAGGAAAACTGCCATGTCATTAATAATTTAATATTTTAAGAAGGAGAATATGAAGGAAAGGAGGGGAGGAGGAAGTAACCTACAATTTCCATGGAAGCCATGAGATAGAAGTGAAAAAAGGATTAATAAACCTATATGAAAAAAGAAGGAAGGTAAATATAGCCTTCGTCATTGTGGGCTTTGGGCCCTCAATCTATTGATTAAGGGGTTTTTGTTGGGAGAAGAGTCATTTGTTCCTCGCCAATTATTGATCTTGCTTGTATTTATTAGATAAATATTGAAGAGTTTGGTTTAAGAGGATGCTCAATAGTGAACCCATTACCATTTATTTCTTCTATTTAGAGGGATATACCTAAAATATTATATAATTAAATTGTTGAAGTTTGATACTCTTGAATAGTATTTATATTACCAATTTTTATTAATTTGAAATGGTTGATTTACTTGCATTACTTATGTTTACTTCATAAATTTTTAAATGACTACATGGAATTGTTGTATATAATATATATAATCACATGTAACCAATTAATTGGGTTTAGCTCGAGTGGTTGGGAGGAATGATTGTTATCCTTCACACCCAGGTTCAATTCCCATAAGTGACATATTGAGCTCATAAATATTATGTTTTTGTAATGGTTTGAGGCTTGTTGTCGATTGCCCTTGTGCCTTAAAGATTCTAGGGTTTACCCTGGGTACCATCCTTGAAATGAAGAGAATTACTTGGGGGTTTTTACTAGGATTTGTAACATGGAATAATAATAATAATATGCAATTATGAATTCTTGTTTTATTTATTAGACTCTATTACGATAAAAAGTACCATGGTTAAATTTCTAAAAGATTAATTACCTCACAACAAAATAGGGAAAATAAATAAATAGTAAATAGTAATATAGAAATCAAGATTAGTCATCACACTTACTCATGACTCAACCAATATGCTAACTATATAGTGTTTAGGCACTTCATCTAACCATTAGTTAGCGATGGCACTTTCTTCCACTACCATACTCAACATAAAGGAAGGTCTTTCCTTTCTCTTCTAGACAATGCCTCATGAATATCCTTCCCCTCTAGTGCTATTTAGTGCAAGGAGAAACAATCCAACTGCTTATTTCCTTCCGTGAATACCTTAATAGAGTAATACTATGGCTCCAAAATAGTGAATGAGCAGGAATATCAAGGGAAGGTAATGGTTTCCTAATCAACACAACCTTTAAGCTTATCTACCACTATCTATCCCACTTCCATGGTCTCCAACCACTCATCGCTATGCTTATTTTATTCTTTTTCATATTTGGATTAATGGAGTTTCTATGGAGAATGTGACATGGAGTTGAAGAGCGTGAAAGTAGTGCATGGAAATGAGAGAATTATATAATCCCCATGAGGTAGGGAAATTGAATGAAGGACTTTCACACTTTCCAGAGATGATTGTACTTTTTCCATGCTCCATAATTACATAAAATAGCTTTCCCTAGCTAACCTCTTCATGCATTCGTGTTTTGGATTTTTAATTCAAAGATGATGAGCAAGCTTCATCTAAGGCACCATGATATAAATAATATAAGTTCTTACATTGACACTTGGCAATAGAGGATTCATTTCCTATAGGCCTCCTTTCATCTTCCCCTCTGGTGGATTCATAACCCCCTTGTGCTTACCACAACCATCTGTTGGATTACTGAGAGGGGGAGTGAATCGGTAATAGAGAAATTTAATCCTTTTTAACCATATAATCCAAGTTTTATATCAATGAAACATTATCATCCAATAACTGCAGAGTAAATAAGCAATGAACAAATGAACAAACATACACATACATAGTACACTAGTGTTTTACATGGAAACCCAAATCAAGAGAAAACCACATAATGTTTTTTCTTATATGTCTTGAAGAATTACATTCATTGGAAGCACCAACTTCCTTTGTTTTCCAACTACAACTGGAAGGAGGCTCCAACACCCTAGTTTCTTAGGCTACAACCTGAGGGAATCTCCAACTCCCCAATTCTTTGGCTACAACCAGAAGGAGGCTACAACCCCCTATGTTCTCCAACTACAACTAGAAGGTGGCTACAACCACCTGTCCTTGCCCCGTCCTGCCACCCTAAAGTACAAGTAGAATGATGGAACCAATGTCAACCTGTCACTGTGAGATATACCGATGTAAACCTGTACCAATAAATCTGAACCATGCATCAACCATGCATCAACCTGTACCTCAACCTGTAATCAACCTGTACCATAAACAAGTGCATCAACCATGCACCAACCTGTACCAAATAACTTGTAATCAACTTGTACCATAAACAAGGGCATCCAACCATGTACCAAGTATGTACCAATCATGTGTCAAATACGCATCAACTATGACTCATCAATATGTACCAACATCATCAACTATACACCTCATGTATGTGCCAACTCATCAACTACTTGTCTCAACCATGTACTCAACATGTACCTCAACCAAAAGACCTCATCAATTTCATCATCCAAATCTGATTTGTAGCTCTATAATAGACCCAGTGTATATGATCACATTCTTACAAACCTTCCTTAACTTCAACAACAAGAGACTAGCATTTTCATCAAACTTTTCTTTAGTCTCACATGCCTAGTTTTGGATTAGTCAACAACCCTAACTTGAAGTAATCATAATTTTGTACCTGTAATGTATAAAGATATGAAACTTATACACAATGTTCTTCAGTGTTTTTATGCAATTCTTCCAGGTGTCACTACTTGGAACCTCTCATAAAAGGAGTTATAGCAAAAATGGCATACCTTGTTGAATTCTGTCTTATTCTAGAGATCGACCTTGTAGAGTGTTCCCCACACGTAATATTTGTTGAATTGATATAAAAATGTTACAAAGAATACTATAGACTGTACCCTAACCAACACATTTTTTTTATTTAATTTGGATCTGTTATGAAGAAGTTATGACGTTTTTACTTGAAACACCTGTTTTTGACTAGTTTCAGGACTAGCCACAAACCCTATTTTACACGGACTGTAACTCCAAAAATAAAATGACCCACAAGCTGAATTTTTTACCACATATACTTGGATATTTTTTCTCAATGGCATAGCAATTTCATGGTTTGAATCATTATATAAAAAAAATTATAGCGAAAATGGTGAGATGACTTGTAAATAACATACCTTAGAAAGCACCATCAAAAGAATTTATCCTTCCTTGCATTTCGGCCTTGTTTTCTTCACCTTCCCTCAGAATTTCATCTTAGGTATCCTTGGTTACCTCAGACACCTATAGATATTCAATCTTCTCCAGTGTGTTTAAAATGAGAGAGTCTTCCCTCTTATTTATACTCTCCAAGTAGCTTTCTTAAAAACATCTTCTAGGTCACTTGGCCCCACTTTCCTTATTTTAGTGTTAACCCACTTCTAATTTCTCCATTAAATTTATTATTGAAACAATTTATTTTGTATTCACTTTGAATTATAATACACACATTACTTCACTTTATTATTTACCTTTTAAAATCTCTTAAACCACTTTGACTACTTTGACCTTTTGGGGCTTCTAGATGACATATGAGGGTCCTCCAACTTCGTAAGGCCATAACTCTCAAACCGTGAGGAGTTATGTGATGTTCCACATACCACTAGAAATGGAATGACATGTACTATCCATATAGAATAGTATTATCTGAAAATATATCATAACTCATATAGTTATCCATCAAACAACTTGGGTCCATTACCCAAACTCGGGGTCTCCAACTTCTCATGGCCATAACTCTCTAACCGTGAGGAGTTATGTGATATTCCACATATCATCGAAAATGGAATGACAAACACTATCCATCTATGATATTTTACCTGACAAATTCATTGTCCTTCATCTCATTATTCCACAATTAATCATGGGTTATCTTACTCCGCAAAGTGTCTTCCCGTGAGGGATTTTCACCATAAGGGGAACACTTTGGAGTTCATCCATATTTACTTCTTATCAACCATGACAAGACAATAATGAGTCATCTTTACATCAAACAATATTGGGTCCATTACCCAAACCTTTGTGTTGCGGGGCTTTCTTCAAGAGTTGATATCAATGAAAACCAACCTTAATCAACAATCTCCCCCTTTGGCATTGATGCAACACTCTGATGCAATACTAAAATCATATCACTCATGCTCCCCCTAGGACCATGCCTATTTCCTCTATATATGATAATTTTTCCTCTGTCCTCTACATCTGATAAATCTCTCCCCCTTTGTCATCAATGGCAAATGTATCTTTCCATCCAGAGCTGCTCCCCCTGACTGAACTTTCCTCTTATGGTGCTTCCTCGTGTACATCTAAGACATATAAGATAATCATTCAAAAAACATTCATTTTGGAGTAGAAATAACTCCAAGTCTTTGAAAAAGATATTTAAAGGCTTCCTGTGAAAGTGGTTTTGTAAAGATGTTTGCCACTTGTTCTTTTGTGCCCACATACTCAACTCTGATGTTCTTTTCTGCAACCTGTTCTCGTAGAAAGTGATAATTGATTGGAACATGCTTCGTCTTGGAGTGCATCACCGGGGTTTTTGAGATATTCATGGCACTTGTATTATCACAATATATTGAAATGGGCTCATCATACTCAACCTGTATATTTGTCAAAATTTGTTTCATCCAAAGAACCTGTGTACAACATGTTGCTGCTGCAATATACTCTACATCGATTGTAGATAGAAATACTGATGATTGTTTCTTGCTTAGCCATGATACCAAACACTCACCTAAGTAGAACGTTGGTCCACTGGTGCTTCATCAGTCATCAATACAACCTGGCCAATCTGCATCTGTGTAGGAAATAAGTGATAGATATTTTCCTTTCAGATACCATAATCCAAACTCTTATGTTCCTTTGAGATATTTGAAAATCCTCTTTACTGTTAATACATGTGATTCCTTTGGTTCTTCTTGAAAACGTGCCACCTGTCCAACTGCGTGCATTACATCTGGTCTGGATGTTGTCACATATAGTAGGCTTCTAATCATTGACCTGTATTGCCTCTGATCTGTAGACTTCGAATCACCATCTTTGCTCAACTTACAACTGGTTTGCATGGGAGTGATAATTGGTTTGCAATCTTCCATTCCGAACCTCTTTAGCATTTCTCTGATATACTTGGTTTGAGAAATAAAAATTCCTTGGTTGCTTTGACGTATCTGAAGTCCC
>ML831717.1:54107-85608 GCA_009831015.1 Picea engelmannii | reverse complement strand
AGAAGAGAGCAGAGAGCTGTGGCTGAAAACACCCATGTACAAAGATTTGAATTAATAGAAAGAGCTTCGATTCAAATTCATGGTGTCGTATTTGTTCTCTATGTATGCATGTTGAATGTTATGCTCATGGATGTTTACTTTCTATTATACATTTGATTTATATGTTGTGTATATGATTTCATGCTTTGTGTTTGAGGTCTGAGAGAGAGAGCAAGGAATGAGTTTCAATTGTTTCTCTATTTGAGCAAGGGTTCCTGCAAGGAGTGTAGTGAAGTTGACCGCAAGGAGTGCATTGACAAGAGTTTAGAGTTTTATCTCTGAAAGCTCAGGAGGGTTAACGTTGTTCTCATTCTCGCAGAAGTGCAAGTTGAGCACAGGAGCCGTGCAAGGTGTGCGCAGGCCAAGTAAAGTCTCAGAGTTTGCGAACCTGAGAAATTGTTGAAGGACTACTACTGCAGGGAGTGCGCAAAGTCGAAGGACTTCAATTCTTTGAAGTAATTGAAGGATTCTAAGGAGTGTGTGCGAGAGTCTTCTTTAAGACTCGGAGTTGGAGAAAGCCCAGGAAGGATAGGGTCTTTGCAGTTTTCAAAGAAAAGAACAGAAGGTTGGTGCCTTGAGACATTGAAAGGAGGCGTAGCAATTTTACGTTGCAGGCGGGTAAGTTCCATGGAGAAATACTTGGTTAAAATTCGCAGGAATTGTCCAGGAAGAAATGGACAGTCAGAATTCTTTGAGAAGAATTCACAAAGTCACAAGAGTCGTCAGATCTTCCATAGAAGCAGGAACGTTATGACAAGATTTCCTCAAGCGTAAGCTCAAAAGAAATCAGGGCTGTAGGATCCAAGTCAGTCAGGGTCGTTGGATCGCTCACGAAATCTCATTTCAGGGTTTCGTGAGTTGAAGGGTCGAAGGTTTTTCATTAAGGCCCGCGAATTCGCGAAAGGCGAGTAGAAAAGTGGCAAGTGGATCAGAGCCGTCCATCCGAGGAGGACAGGTGGTAGAGATATAGAGATCTCTCAAATTCGGAGGTTTGCGAGGTGAAAGCCCAAAGGTTGGGTACTCTATATTGCGAAAGGCAAAGTCCTGAAGGGGCGAAGAGACTTGTGTGTGGGGCCAGCTATCGGTGACATGTATCAGGATTCACGCATCATCTTTTGAAAGAATTCAACACCCCGTTGACCTCTCGTGTCTCGGGGATTCGCGAGTCAAGAGTTAGGAGTTCGACATCGAACCTCACAAAGCGGCGAGAAGCAAAAAGTGCTAGAGTTAGCCTAGTTGGTGGTCATGCACGAAGGGCACTGACACAAGGGCTCTACACCCGTATCGACACTTCGGGTATCACAGAATTGAGGAGAAAGAGTCGAGGACCTAAACTTGCGAACCCACAAAGTCACGAAGTTACGACAAGGGAATTTTGGTCATTAGGAGGTAAAGGGGCTTGCGCCTAGTGCTATTCGCACAGGAGAGCTCCTGAAAAAGGACCCGTGGATCAACAACTTGTAGATTCCAGTAGGGAATTCGAAAGAGCCGATTTGGATAAGTAGAAATAAAGAATGATCCTATGAAGCGGACGTCGACTGAAGGGCCGAGTGGGTCTGCGTCTGCATCATCTAGTATCAGATCCTGATTCTTGTTTGTATATTTCAGGCAGGAAAAATGAGAAGGAATTTCAACCATGCCGCTGAGGAGAAGAGACAGGCAAACACTCGATCCGCCAGAGGAAAGGGAAATGCCAGAAGGAAGGGGCAGGCAGGTGCAGAATCCAGAAGTGGAAAGAGATCTGTATGACATTCGCGCCAGACTCGTGGATGTGGAAATAAATCAAAGGCGCACAACTGATATTGGAGATGTCAGTGAGTCCGAAAGAGAAAATGACACTGGACATGAAGAAGAAGAAATTACAACAGAAGATGCAGCAAATGAACGCTTGATTAGAGCTGTTGCAAGAATGAGTGCAAGAGCCAAAATGGACATTCTAGTTTACGAGGGAAACTTGGATGCTGAAAAGATTCTAGACTGGATTAGAGCTCTGGACACATATTTTGACTATGAAGATGTCGAAGAAGATAAGAAGGTCAAACATGTTGTCACGAGACTTAAAGGACATGCAACATTGTGGTGGGATTAACTGCAAGTTGATAGACGCTGCCAAGTTAAGCAGAAAATCAAGAGTTGGGATCGGATGATCGCAACGATGAAGGCGAAATTCATTCCAAGGGATTATCAAATTTCTCTGTTTCGAAGAATGCAGAATTTGAGACAGAAGCTGATGACAGTGAAGGAGTATACTGAAGAGTTCTACAGGTTGAACATCAGAGCAGGTCATCATGAAAGTAATGATGAAAAGGTTGCCAGGTATATGAATGGCCTGAGATACGAAATTCAGGATGAGATGAGCATGATGACCATCCGAACGGTGGAAGATGCTTATCAAATGGCTCTAAAGGTGGAAGAGAAGTTGATCCGAAAACAAGGTCAAAGAGGCCGAGGCAGAATTCAAGCCAGGGGAAAATCAGTCGTCCAAGATAGAAATCAGAAGCCTAAGGAAGAATGGAAGAAACCTCAGATTGAGAGAGGTGGAGGCTCACAGAAAGGGCAATATGCTGGACAGAGAAGGAAGTATGTTGATCAGAGAGGAGAGTATGCTGATAACAACATTTTACCTCGTACTAGAGGTAGAGGAAGAGGAAGAGGTGGAGTGATAACATGCTTCACGTGCGGAAAGGTCAGACATAAGTCTTATGGATGTCCAGACAAGAAGAAAGAGGAAGGAGAGACTCACATCGCCGAAGCAAAAAGGAGAAATGTTGAGGCAGAGGATGCTGAAGGAGGAAGATTGTTGATGATGCGAAAATATCTTTTGACACCAGAGAAGGAGGTGGAGAGTTCATTCCAAAGAAACAGACTTTTTTGGACTACGTGCAAAACCAACGACAGAAAATGTAAAGTTATTGTGGACAGTGGTAGCACAGATAATCTCATTTGAACAGAGATGGTAGAAAAGCTGGAGCTGGAGATGATTAATCATCCAAGCCCATACAGAGTTTTGTGGTTGCAAAAAGGACATCAGGTAAATGTCACTAAGCAATGTTTAGTTGAGTTTAAAATAGGAGGGCATAAAGATGAAATACTTTGTGATGTTATTCCTATGGATGTTTGTCATCTATTTCTGGGTAGACTGTGGAAATATGACAGGAATGTGATTCATGACGGGAGAATGAACACATACACCCTAGAGAAGAATGGGAGAACTCACATGCTATTGTTGATCAAAGATAAAGAAATAAAACTGGAGGCGAGCAACACTGTACTTCTCATGAGTGGGAAGGAACTTCTTATAGAGGTTAAGAAGAAGGAGGAACCGCAATTCATTATGGTCAGGAAGCCAAAGATTGTTTTAACCAGCACAAGGGTAGATGATTTACCAGAAGAGGTTCAGGAACTGCTAGAAGAGTTCGCTGACATAGTAGTGGACGAACTACCTTGTTCGTTGCCACTGATTAGAAGTATAAGTCATCAAATTGATCTCATACCTGGAGCTAGTTTTCCAAACAAAGCAATGTACAGATTAACACCGTAGGAGAATGAAGAGGTCAAAAGACAAGTCCAGGATTTGTTGGACAAAGGTTTGGTCAGAGAAAGCTTGAGTCTGTGTGTTGTTCCGATAGTACTCAGTCTAAAGAAAGACGGAGGCTGGAGGATGTGTATTGACTCAAGGGAAATCAACAAAATAACCATCAGGTACATATTTCCATCGCCAAGGGTGGATAATCTGATGGATTGCTTGAGTGGGGCCAAATTTTTTTCAAAGATTGATTTGAAAAGTGGATATCACCAAATCCACATGAGAGAAGGTGATGAATGGAAGACAACATTCAAAACTAACGAAGGGTTGTATGAATGGCTTGTCATGCTGTTTGGTTTAACAAACGCACTAAGCACTTTCATGAGATTGATGAATGAAGTCCTGAAGGATTTCATCGAAAAATTTGTCATTGTGTATCTTGATGAAATACTGATTTTCAGTAAAACAAAGGTAGAACATCTGAAACATTTGGCTACAGTGATGTAGAGGCTACAACAAGAGTAGTTGCTGATAAACATGAAGAAATCCTCATTCATGAAGACATAGCTCATTTATTTGGGGTTTGTTAATTCTGCAGATAAGTTGAGGATGGATCCAAGTAAGGTGGAGGTGATTAAGAATTGGCCATCACCAAAGAGTGCATTTGAGGTGAGAAGTTTTCATGGATTGGCTAGTTTCTACCGGAAGTTCATCAGGAATTTTAGTGGAATTAGTGCACCGATGATAGACACAGTGAAGAAGAGACACAAGTCTTTTCACTGGACAAAAGAGGTTGAGAAAAAGTTTTAATTTGCTGAAAAGGAAAATTACAGAACAACCAATTCTGGTATTGCCTTATTTCCAAAAGACATTTCAAGTAAAATGTGATGCAAGTAGATTTGCAATAGGGGCAGTCTTGAGTCAAGAAGACAGGCTGATAGCATATTTCAACGAGAAGCTGAATAAAGCGAAAGTGAAATACTCCATGTATGATAAGGAATTATATGCTATTATTCAGGCATTGAAGAAATGGAGACATTACTTAATTCCTAAGGAGTTTGTCTTATACAATGATAATCATGCATTGTAATTTGTGACTCAACAAGAAAAGTTGAATCAAAGACATGTTAAATGGGTTGAATATATGCAAAATTTCACTTTTGTGATTAAGCATATTTCTGGAACTGCTAACAAAGTTGTTGATGCTTTGAGCAGGAAATGTTTGCTATTGCAGGAGTTCAGAGTCAAAACATTGGGTTTTGATGATCTCAGGGATATGTACAGAGATGATCCATATTTTAAAGAGGCGTATGAAGCAACTGAGAATCCAATTCTCAGGGATAGAAGCCAATGGGCAGAATACATGATCCAGGAAGGATTATTGTTTAAAGGTAATCAACTTTGTATTCCAAAATGCTCCATGAGGGAGAATTTGCTGAAGGAGAAACATAGTGGAGGATTGGATGGACATTTTGGTCATGACAAGACGTTCGCAAAGTTGAATGAGTCATATTTTTGGCCAGGAATGTGAGAAGATGTCAAAATATTCGTGGACAGATGTAGAATTTGTCAACATTCAAAAGGAAAGAGGCAGAATGTAGACTTATATCCACCGTTACCCATACCTGAGAGGCCGTGGGATGCAGTCAACATGGATTTCATATTGGGGTTGCCAAGAACACAAAGAGGGTTTGACTCAATCTTTGTGGTAGTGGATAGATTTTCCAAAATGGCACATTTCATTCCATGTCAGAAAACCAGTGACGCAACTCACATTGCGAACCTGTTTTTCAAAGAAGTCATTCGACTTCACGGCTTACCAAAGAGCATAGTTTCAGATCGAGACACTAAGTTCGTAGGACACTTCTAGAGAAACTTATGGAAGAAGTTGCGAACAAACTTGTCGTTTAGTTCAGCTTATCATCCTCAGACAGATGGATAGACAGAAGTCGTGAACAAGAGTTTGGGAGACTTGCTGAGGAGCTTGGTGACAGAACACCACAGCCAGTGGGACAACATATTACCATAGGCGAAGTTTGCTTATAATGACTCTCTTAATAGGAGCACATGACAGAGTCCATTTCAAATTATTTATGGCATGCAACCGAGAGGAATTTTTGAGCTGAGGGATTCAGAACAGATTGCGACTATGAGCGCTAGTGCAAAAGATTTCACAGAGGCGATGAAGGAACTTCACATCCAGGTGAAGGAACGATTGCAGAGTTCGAACCAAGAATATAAGCAGAGAGAAGATCAACACAAGAGACAACTTCAGTTCGAATTTGGTGATTTGATCCTTGCACATTTGAGAAAGGAAAGGTTCCTGAGTGGAACATATAATAACTTGAATATGAAGAAAATCAGACCATGTAACGTCTTGAAAAAATTTGGGGCTAATGCATATGAGATTGAGTTACCCGAAAGAATAAGAATTTATCTGATATTCAATGTCTCGGATTTGTACCCTTATAAAGCTGAGGAAGCAGAAGCAGGTAATGAACAACCAGAGGTTTAGTGGACCAAACAAATGTCAGTTGCAGAAAACCCGCAGATGGAGCACATATTGGACAAAAGAGTTGGTAAGAAGACCAGGCAAAAGAAATACTTTGAATATTTGGTCAAGTGGAAGGGCCATCTAGTTGAAGATGCTAGTTGGGAGAACGAAGCAGAAATCCAAAATCATGGACAGACCATGCAAGAGCTCATGGACAGGAGCCCATGAAAATTTTCAAGCGAGGGAGTATGATGCAGGAGCATCGCCAACAAGTAGCAAGTGCGCGTGGATGTGGAGGACAACTGGACAAGCGCCAACACATTTCTTGTTGAAATGTTTTGAAGTTTGAAAGTGCCATATAATTAATGGGATAGTTAATAGAGGCGTACTCACATTTATGGAGGAGCATTGTAATCAAACCTTGAGCGTCCCGCTCTCGTCTGAAGTAGATAGAGGCATTTACGCATAAGTTAATGTAGGTAGATATAATTTAATGCTTAGATTAGACAATATTAGAGTGCAAGAGGGAAACGGGATATAGACACCCTCATTGTGTAGTTGTAAGATTATTATGAGCATAGAGCATAGAGAAGAGAGCAGAGAGTTGTGGCTGAAAACACCCATGTATAGAGATTTGAATTAATAGAAAGAGCTTCAATTCAAATTCATGGTGTCGTATTTGTTCTCTATGTATGCATGTTGAATGTTATGCTCATGGATGTTTACTTTCCATTATACATTTTATTTATATGTTGTGTATATGATTTCATGCTTTGTGTTTGAAGTCTGAGAGAGAGAGAGCAAGGAATGAGTTTCATTGTTTCTCTATCTGAACAAGAGTTTTTGCAAGGAGTGCAGTGAAGTTGTCCGCAAGGAGTGCGTTGAAAAGAGTTCATAGTTTTATCTCTGAAAGCTTAAGAGGGTTAACGTTGTTCTCATTCTCCCAGAAGTGCAAGTTGAGCACAGGAGCCATGCAAGGTGTGCACAGGCCGAGTAAAGTCTCAGATTTTGTGAACCTGAGAAATTGTTGCAGGACTACTGTTGCAGGGAGTGCGCAGAGTCGAAGGACTTCAATTCTTTGAAGTAATTGAAGGGTTTGCCGCAAGGAGTGCGTGCAGGAGTATTATTAAAGAGTTGGAGTTGGAGAAAGCCCAGGAAGGATAGGGTCTTCGCAGTTGTTGAAGAAAAGCATAGAAGGTTGGTGCCTTGAGGCATTGAAAGGAGGCGTAGCAAGTTTGCGTTGCAGGCGGGTAAGTTCCATGGAGAAATACTTGGTTAAAATTCGTAGGAATTGTCCAGGAAGAAATGGACGGTCGGAATTCTTTGAGAAGAATTCATGAAGTCACAAGAGCTGTCAGATCTTACAGAGAAGAAGGAATGTTATGACAAGCTTTCCTCAAGCGTAATCTTAGAAGAAATTAGGGCTGTAGGATCCAAGTCAGCCAGGGTCGTTGGATCGCTCGCGAAATCTCATTTCAGGGTTTCATGAGTTAAAGGGTCGAAGGTTTTGCATTAAGGCCCGCGAAGTCGCGAAAGGTGAGTAGCGAAGTGGCGAGTGGATCAGAGCCATCCATCTGGAGAGGACAAGTGGCAGAGATCTAGAGATCTCATGAATTCAGAGGTTCGCGAGGTGAAAGCCCAAAGGTTGGGTACTCTAGATTGCGAAAGGCGAAGTCCCGAAGGGGTGAAGAGACGTGTGTGTGGGGCCAGCTATTGGTGATGTGTATCAGGATTCGTGCGTCGTCTTTTGAAGGAAGTCAACACCCTATTGACCTCTCGTGTCTCAGGGATTCATGAGTCAAGAGCCGAGAGTTTGACATCGAACCTCACGAAGCGACGAGAAGCGAAAAGTGCTAGAGTTAGCCTAGCCAATGGTCATGCGCGAAGGGCGTTGACATAAGGGCACTGTACCCATATCGACACTTCGGGTATCGCGGAATTGAGGAGAAAGAGTCGAGAACCTAGACTCGCGAACCTGTGAAGTCGCGAAGTTATGACAAGGGAATTGTGGTCATTAGGAGGTAAAGGGGCTCGCGCCTAGGGTTATTCGCACAGGAGAGCTCCTGAAAAAGGACCTGTGGATCAGCAACTTGCAGATTCTAGCAGAGAATCTGAAAGAGTTGATTCGGCTCAGTAGAAATAAAGAATGATCCTGTAAAGAGGACATCGACCGAAGGGCCGAGTGTGTCTGTGTCTGCATCAAATACTTGCACTCATCTCTGCAAGTGTATCACACAGATCAACTCTTAGCACTAAGCCACTTCTCAAGTGTCCTCAAAAAAAGGTTCCTCTTACATAGCCTAGAATTCTACTTATATATTACAAAAAGGGGCCTAAACATGGGTAAACCCATGGGCCGACATCTCAGTCCCATTACATTATCCCCCAAAACCAAAAAAGGACCCAAAAAGGGGTCTAGCTTCCATGATCTCCACTTCACCTTGCGCTCCATCTTTGATAGGTTGTCGAAGTCCCAAAAATGGTCAAATCTGACCAAGTGTTCCTCAAAACTTGGTCAAGGGCCAACAAGCCCCCAACACTCACCTGTGACTCATCCCGAGTCACTCAGGTCTGGGTAACTTTGCATCAAAGGTCTCGAGCTACTTCAACTTGTCTCTGTGCTACTGCTTCTTGCTCAACGAATTCCTGAATAATCGCTTCACTGATAGGTCCTTCTAGTTGCTGCTCGACTGTAGCAACTACTTGTTCTAGTACTGTTCCTTGGCCTTCAATTTCTTCAAATAGTAGATAGGTCGCCTCCTGGCTCAGCTGGAGTTTCTGGGTGACTTCCATCACTCTGTTCTGCGTGGTAAGAACGAGTTTTTGGGCAATGTGTTTTTCCTAGGATCTCTTCATCCTCTTGATGGGTGACAAGAGCTTGAGTTGCGCTTGTACTGTATCTGCGTGTTGCTTTGCTTCCTGGAGTTGGGACTCCAATTTCTTCAACTCTGGGTCTTCAAATAGTTGTTCATATATCTGCGCACTTCTGCTACTCAACTATTTTCATTCTGCACCAAGTGTTCTAATCCTCTCGACTGTGCTCTGAGCATTCAATTCTCATTGGTCGCGCACTTCTTATGGGATACTTGGTATAGTTTAAAGCTCTAATTCCAAGACCCTTTGTTGAAGCTGCTAAATAAATTCAACAAGCTTCATCACTTGATGTTCAAAGGGTTCTTCTCTCTTTTGTTCTAAGCCAGTGATGGAGCAGAATGCTCGGTTAACTACTTCTTCCATCCCGATCTGCTTCGTGAGCAGTTTCTCTTTATCCTTTTGGATCTTCTCTCTATCTTCTTCAAATTTTGCTTGGAGAGCATCCTTCTCTTGTTGCATGGCTCGACAGTGTTCTATGATTTCCTCTTATACTTTATTTAAGGACTGAGTAACTTGCACTTTTTCTTCTTGTGTGTGTCGAAGGTGTACTTCGATTGTATCAGCAATCTTGCAAAGTTGAACTGATTCTTCTCCCATTTCTGTTGTTCCTTCTGGAAGAGGCGCAATAGATATTGCGCAACTAGACTGGAGTGTCTGCTGCACTTCTTGGAGCCCAATTTCAATCATATTATATATCTTCTCCTGCTTCGCTTCCTGATTTTTTGTTATCTCTTCTATGGCTTCATTCATAGTTGTGAGGAGGAAATTGAAGTCATCCAGAGTGAGCGTGGTTTGCATCTTAGTTACAGTTTCTTTCAATTTCTTCCAGGAGGGAGAATTCAGAGGTGACCCTTTTCTCTCATTTATAACTTCGACTTCATCTTTCGGTCTCTGTTCGACTTCCTCTAGGTCTTCTCCATTACCTCCTTGATATGGTGTGATGGAAGCCTTCCTTACATATCTGCTATCTACATCCTGGACCTCTTAAGGCTTCTTCGTCTTCTTTGTCCTACTGGGCCCAGGTGTGTCCTATGCATCTTTTGGGTTGTTGATGTCTGAAATGTCTGTTGGATCTATTGCAACAAGGAGGTCTATCGACCATTCCTTGGTGATATCTTCTAGGTATTCTTCTGTCAACTTATAATAGCACTGAAGCTGTTCCTGATGCTCATCAGCGCGTGGAGTTAGGTATATAAAGTGGCAGTCTGCGCTAAAATTTATCAGAGATCTGAACCTTTGTAAAGTGTTCAGGGTTATGCGAGGTTCACCCCCTATGGCTTCTTTCAATTGGTTATAATACGTGTGGAAAACAACATTCGATTTCCATTTCTTGTTCATGTCGGTCGAGTACCACAATGTACTGAACTTCGCAACTAGTGGCTCAAAGGGGTTGAGATTCAGGAAGGTTGCACCTTTCGGTAGCTCCCATGCAACAAAAGCGATCATTATTAGAAGCTAGCTAAAATGGAATTCATGCCCCTGATCCTGGGCTTCTCTATAGTCAATCTCTAGCTGGTTTACCAGGTACTTCACCCAGTTCATCTGTAGTCGCTCTGCGCATTTTCCTGTGAGGTCAACTACGAAGCCTGATACTTGTGTAGGTCGATTCTTATGTACCAGCTTCCCTGTGATCAGTTGACATGCAAGGTGCACTACACCACTTTCGATAGAGGCTACCTTGTAGCCTCGCACGTCCTTCTCGACATTGCCATAAGCTTCTTTAATTTTATGTGAAAGAGCGCGGTCTGCAGTCTTTCCAGGGTAGTAATCCTAGGGATCAAGGCCCTGCATGCTAAGCCCAGTGATCCTATTGATCAGCGTCAGATCAACAATTATGCAATGGTTTAACCACATGTCTCCTTCGTGGTAACTTTCTAGCAACAATTTTACACAAGAATTCACCTCCTGATGTCTGTCGAAGTGTGGTATTTTCATAACATTGAGAAAAGTAGATTGTGTGAGGTTCATCGTCCATTGCTGAGGGATTATCTTTGAATTCTTTCTCTTAGTTCTTTTCAAGTACTTATACGGGGTGAGCATGCTGTAAACCTTACGGTCCCCCAGGTTGAAGTCGCAAAACTTTAACGATGTAACCTTGTCTTGATCTGCATGGTAGGTGTGTACTCCTTTCGATATATATTCAGTGACTAGGGTGTATTCAAAGTCTCTAGGGACGTTTTCCCTATTAATCGCACCGCTCAAAGGGGGTATGTAAGATGGTAGGATGGATGACACTAACTTCACGTTGGCTATGTTGTCTTTATGCTTAGTTCTCCTTTCCACGCCAGCTCGAGATTTTCCTTCTCGAGCAGTCAATGGGGAGGCTTGCACTCCTCTCGTCAATGATGCTTGGACTCCGGTGGACATTTCTCTTCCTGAAATTACTCTCTCAGTCATTAAATTGAGAAGGACCTCTATGACGGATTCCTCAAATGCGGTGAGCTCGTCAGACATACGCACTCGGAAAATATAATCAAGGCACGATGATCTCAGATACTACACTAGGATGAAAAATCTGCTTGCAATGATCACTGTATACAATCACTAGCTCTGCGGGCTTTGAATTTTTAGTTGGAAAAAGTGTTCTTTGGGCAGGGCGCGACAAGCTAAATAGGAAATTCGTCAACGGTCTACTTGCAATGGGTATGAAGCTTCCATTATCGTAGATCTATCCATTATGGTGAGGTCCAACAGTCTGGCAATGATCCTTAAATTCTTTTCTATCTGTTTGGGGCATAATTCGAATGGATATATCGGTCCAACGACTAGATTGCTTCGCCACAATGAAGTGCCATATGTCATTGTTATGATATCTCGACAAATTTCAATTCCTATCATTTTTCCTTCTGCAGTGTTCCACCTGGGATCTCTTGTAACTTTTCAATCTTCACCTTTTTCTTACTTAATTTTCTAGCCTTCTCCCCGATAGTCTTCAACTCAATCGGTCTTTTCCCATTCTGAGCCTTATATTCTCTTGACATAGTCACTTCACACTGCTGAGATTCTTTCTTCAGATCAGAGGGTAGTACTCCTTCAACATATGGATGAGGTATTTCAGTCTTCTGTGGTTCCTCTAATGCTCTTATAGCTTCGAAATTCAAGTCCCTGGTGTCGAATAGCTTAGATCTGTTCTCTTGTTCTTCCATCAAGTAGGTGATTCTTCTAGTCATAAATTCCATGATTTCTTGCTTCTTCTATTCTAGGCATTCCTTTTCTTCTTTTCTTTGGATCTGGTCTTTTCAATCCATATCTTGCCTAACAAAGCTGGAAATGGGGCATGGTCCTCAATAAATTTAATAACTTTGAATTCTTCCTCTATCGAAGCTCCATGGGTACTCATAGCTATCTGGGTAATCTTGCCACATAGGGTTACCATTTTTCCTTTAAAAAACCCTATTTTTCCTAGTGAAGGAACCATATCAGGCCTTCCTAGGGTTTCCTAAGTGCTTTATGTCATAATGTTCATCTGTGTTTCCTCATCCAGAGCATGGTCAATGTCGAAGTCTCCTATTCTTACTTCAATTTTCTCCTTTTCTTTGAAGATCTCTGACAAACTGGCATCTTTATGTTCATTCAGGGTTTCTTTCATTTGCAGTAACATAATTTCTTATTCTTCCTGGGGTTCTTCTATAATATTAGTCTCTTGATCTTCTTCAGGGTTTGCTTGCTCCATATTCATCTTTTCAAGTCTAGCAATCATTCTAGGGCAATCCAGTGCTTCATGGTCCATAGCCTTACAACAGAGGCAACTAGGTTTTCTCCCGAGGCATTCCTTAGCAAGATGTCTTGGTCTTCTGCAACTATAACAAAGAGTTAATCCTCTCTTTCTCCTCAATGATCCCCAAATTTTTATGTACTGCGCGCTAGGATCATAATGGTTAGCTTGCAAAAATTTCTTTCTAGGATCCTGCATCCACTCATTAGTCCAAACATTCTTTCTATGCATAGGTATAACATATCTTTCATTATTCTTGTCAGATCTATTCATATCAAACGTTCTTTCATCTAACAATTCCCTAGTTTTCAAGCTAGGAAAAAATCTATCAAGCATACCTAAATTCATGCTTCAGAAACAAAAATTTCCACTTATTGAGCATAAAGCTTACAGATCTTACCTCTTTTCTTCAGATATGGATTCTTTTCTTCAGCACAAATCTTTGTAGGTCAAGTAGAGTATTGCGCATCAGAGCGACAGATATACGCACAGAGTTTCCACAAGTTCAGGACAAATCTTTGCACAAAGCTTTTTCTTCCTTAGTTCCCAGCAATCACAGTTTCAGTCATGACAATGGAACCATTTGTTGGCACAGGGGCAGACCCAGGGTTCAACGCTACAACAATGCACGAACAAAACCCTAACTACCGACCCTTTTGGAAACACCTGCGAAGCAAATGAAGTCTCACCCAAGGTAGAGGCAGGGGTGGTTGCAGGACTCAAGTGTCTGCAACCTTAGTTGGGATACAAATCTATGATTGCACTCTTAACAAAGCACTTAGCATCAATAGTTCACCTAGAATAAACCCTTATCTCACTCCGTAGATAACACATAGCATTGCAGTATATACTTAGATCTAAGATGATTTAGTACTTAGCAGCATACAACAGACTGGATCTGGTAGACCAAGCACTTAGCAACTTCATACACATCAAATCTATCATTTATACACATATAATAAGCACAAAGCATAAGTAAAAACATGTCATAGCACTTAGCAAGAGAGGGAAAACACATGTAAGTAACAACACAAAGCATGACACACAGATTTATGTGGTCCACCCCCACCCTGGGGCTACATCCACCAACTCTTCTTCTCTATTATTTTTGGCCAATCAGTTACAAGCATAGAGCCTCAAAACCTACACTGCGCAGGACAGGAGATTTGTGCAGCTCGCTAGATCCTCCTTCCCCGAGTATCTCTAAGCATAAAACCTTCTTACAATCTTCTCACTCAGCACTTACAATACTTGCACTCATATCTGCATGTGTATCATACAGATTATCTCTTAGCACTAAGCCACTTCTCAAGTGTCCTAAAAAAAAGGTTCCTCTTACATAGCCTAGAATTCTACTTATATATTACAAAAAGGGGCCTAAACATGGGTAAACCCATGGTCCGACATCTCGGTCCCATTACATTATCCCCAAAAACCAAAAAAAGACCCAAAAGGGGGTCTAGATTCCACGATCTCTGCTTCGCCTTGCGCTCCATCTTTGACAGGCTGTCGAAGTCCCAAAAATGGTCAAATATGACCAAGTGTTCCTCAAAACTTGGTCAAGGGCCAACAAAACACATGACAAGTGATAGAGACACGTTTCTTACATTACGAAAGGAAAGAGATGAAACAATATCCTTCAGAAATGATGATTCAGCCAAAATCATTGGAAAAGGCACAGTCTGAATTGGGAACAAGAATGAAAAGGTAGAAAATGTTCTACTAGTAGAAGATATGAAACATAATATATTAAGTGTGAGTCAAATGTGTGACCAAGATCATAAAGTTACTTTCAATTCACAAAAGTGTGAGATAAGAAAAGAAGGTTCAGGGAAATTGGTCGCTACAACTGCAAGAACTTCAAGCAACATATATGTGTTAAGTGAAATTGGAAATGAAAAGTGTTGTCTAGGAAAGGAATATGAAAGGTGGCTATGTGACAGAATAATGGGTCACATACATTTTGATAACCTTGTCAAAGTCAACAAAAGAGAAGCAGATATAGAAATTTGCCAGATCACGAAACCAACCAACACTTTATGCAAGCATTGTCAACAAGGAAATAAAACAAAGACCATGTTTAAATCAAAGGAATATTCAACAACAAGACCACTAGAAATTTTGCATACTAATCTAGTTGGACCAACTAAAACAAAGGGCCTAAAAGGTGAGAAATACTTCATTTTATTAGTTGATGATTATACAAGAATGACTGCAGTTTTCTTTCTCAAGAATAAGTCAGAAGCTTTTGAAAACTTCAATATCCACAAGGAAATGGTTGAAAATGAAATGGATTCAAAAATCAAATGCTTGAGATCTGATAATGGAGGAGATTTCACCTCAAAGGAATTTATGGACTACTGCAACAATCATGGAATAAAAAGGCAATTCTTCGTTGCTAGGACACCTCAACAGAATGGAGTTGTTGAAAGAAAGAACATGACAATACAGGAAATGGCCCAAACAATGTTAATGGATTTGAAATTGACAGATGTTTTTTGGACACAGGCAGTGCATATAGCAGTTCACATTCAAAACAAAGTAATGCTCAGAAACAACATTGACAAAACTCCTTACGAACTATGGAAAGGAAGACCAACAAATGTAAAGCACTTCAGAGTTTTTGGAAGCAAATATTATATCAAAAGAGAAGATGTGGAATGGGAAAGTTTGATTCTTGTGTGGACAAAGGAGTCATTGTTGGTTACTCAAGTACACGGAAAGCATACAAGTGTTACAATCTAAGATTGAAAAAAGTTGTGGAAAGCATCAACGTAACAATTGATGAAACAGGCAAACCAGAATCAAAGGAAGAAAAGGAATAAATGAAACAACCGTTAGAAGAAGAAGCAGAAGATGAAAAAGAAGTAGAAGAGGAAGATGAAGAGAATCTGACAAAGGCAGAAGCAAGTTTAGCAAGTGTCTCCAAAGACACCCAATAAACGAGTACAGAAGAATCATCCTTCAGATCAGATTATCGGAAACAAAGATGCAGGAGTTGAGACTAGAAGAAGAATTTGTTCACTAGAACAAACACACCTAGCACTCTTATCTACAATTGAACCAAACTGTTTTGAAGAAGCCAATAGGGATGAATCTTGGAATAAGGCCATGGATGAAGAATTGGATAAAATAGAGAAAAATGACAGTTAAGAATTGGTTCCAAGACCAAAGAATAAGAATGTGATCGACAAAAAATGGGTTTTCAGGAATAAATTGAATGAAGATGGACAAGTTACAAGGAACAAAGCTAGATTGGTATGTAAAGGATATGCACATATTGAAGGAGTCAACTTTGAAGAGACATTTTCCCCAATTGCCAGAATGGAATCAATCCGCTTGTTTTTAGCTTATGCATGCTCTAAAAATATTAAAGTATATCAGATGGATGTAAAATCATCTTTTCTGAATGGGGAACTTGAAGAAGAAGTCTACATTGAACAACTGGAAGGATTTCAATTGCTGAAGTTTATGTTGATGATATTATTTTTGGTAGTGATGATGGCAAGTTAAGCCAGAAGTTTGCAAAAGAAATGCAGAATGAATTTGAAAATTTGTTACTTGGAGAACTATCCTTCTTTCTGGGACTTCAAATACGTCAAAGAAACCAAGGAATCTTTATTTATCAAACCAAGTATATCAGAGAAATTCTAAAGAGGTTCCGAATGGAATATTGCAAACCAGTTATCACTCCCATGCAAACCAGTTGCAAGTTGAGCAAAGATGATGATTCAAAGTCTACATATTAGAGGCAATACAGGTCAATTATTGGCAGCCTACTATATGTGAAAGAATCCAGACCAGATGTAATGCAGGAAGTTGGACAGGTGGATGATTTCAAGCAGCACCAAAGGAATCACATGTATTAGCAGTGTAGAGGATCTTCAGATATCTCAAAGGAACAAAAAAGTTTGGATTATGGTATCCAAAAGGAAAGGATCTATCACTAATGGCCTACACATATGCAGATTGGGAAGGTTGTATTGATGATCGATGAAGCACCCATGGAGAGACATTCTACTTGGGTGAGTGTTTAGTATCATGGCTAAGCAAGAAACAATCATCAATATGCTTATCTACAACTGAGGCAGAGTATATTGCAGCAACATCATGTTGTACACAGGTTCTTTGGATGAAACAAACTCTGACAGATATACAGGTTGAGTATGATGAATCCATTCCAATCTATTGTGATAATACAAGTGCCATCAGTGTCTCAAAGAACTCGGTGATGCACTCCAAGACGAAGCACATTCCAATCAAGTATCACTTTCTACGGGAGCAGTTGCAGAAAAGAACATCAAAGTTGAATATGTGGTCAAAAAAGAACAAGTGGCAGACATATTTACAAAACCACTTCCAAGGAAAGCCTTTGAATATCTTCGCTAGGGAATTGGATTTATTTCTACTCCAAAATGAAAGTTTTTTGAATGATTATATTATATGTCTTAGATGTACACAAGGAAGCACCACAAGAGGACAGTTCAGTCAGGGGGAGCAACCTTGAATGGAAAGATACCTTTGCCATTGATGACAAAGGGGGAGAGACTTATCATATGCAGAGGACAGAGGCATGGTTCTAGGGGGAGCAGATTTATGAGATGCAGAGGACAGAGGCATGGTTCTAGGGGGAGAAGATTTATCAAATGCAGAGGATAGAGGCATGGTTCTAGGGGGAGCATGAGTGATATGATTCCATTATTGCATCAGAAAGTTACCATCAATGCCAAAGGGGGAGATTGTTGATTAAGTTTGGTTTTCATTGATGTCAACCCTTGAAGAAATCCCGATAGCACAAAGGTTTGGGTAATGGACTCAAGTTTGTTTGATGTAAAGATGAATCATTATTTTCTTGTCATGGTTGATAAGAAGCAAAGATGGATGGACTCCAAAGTGGTCCCCTTATGGTGAAAGCCCTCACGGGAAGACGCTTTGTGGAGTGAGAGAACCCATGATTAATTGTGGAATAATGAGATGAAGGATAGTGAATTTGTCAGTGAAACTATCCTAGATGGATAGTGCTTGTCATGCCATTTCTGGTGGTATGTGGAACGTCACATAACTCCTCACAGATAGAGAGTTATGACCATATGAAGTTGGAGAATCCCTCATAAGTCTTATAGAAGCCCCCAAGGGTCAAAGGGCTTTGCAAAAGAAATTATTTTAAATGAAGAAGCCCCAAAAATAAGGAATGTGTAAGGCTACATGAAGATATAAATAAGAGGCAAAGCTCATACATTAAAGACACACTTGTACATATTGCATATCTATTTTCTTGTGTAAAGTTTATTGTAAATAATTGTGGATACATCTGAAGTGGCAAACATATGAGGTAGCACGAAGGGTTGACGACGAAATTATTGGAATTTCAACGAATAAAGAAAACCCTATTTTCTACGACGTATGTGGGTTGTCTGTTTATAGGGAGCGTACATACGTGGGCTGGATATGTATAAGGTGCGTACATGTACGCGGTCTATCTGTGTATAGGGTGAGTATGTACGCGGGCTGGTTGTGTACAGGGTGAGTACATGTTGGTAAATCCATGGAAACTTGAGAAGATGAAGATGCATAGGTTCTAGGTTCTGAGATCAAGCTCCCATGAAGGTCTAAAGTGCTCAGATACATCAGATCCATCCATTGGTTCAAAAGGTATGTCTTATTTATATGAATAGTTAGATTTTGATGTATGCATGAGGAATGGCAATGGATATTTGAGGATTCTCCCTAGAGAGACTAGTGTCTACATGGGATTTTCTGTATAAGTTAGATCTACAAAAATATAGTGTTGGTATGTTCATCATTGATACTTCTTGTGAGGCACATCTTGTATTTATTGGCATACGGATAAGGGTTATTATGGTACATGGTTGAGATCTTGTATTTGTGCAATAGTTGATGTATTGAGAGGTTGAATATCAAAAAGGGTTTGATGACTAAAATCATGTGAGGGATATTATACTTGTTCATGATTACACACACCTATGTGGCACATGACTAGAGAGAGACATATTTGACTTGAGTAAAGGTTATGTATGAGGATGCATGCACATGGTATAGTTATAGTCTGGATACAGTGACATGTTACAAATCTATGTGAAAGAAGTAACAGAGGGTCAAAAGTTTTCAAGAAAAAGGAAACCCTAGTTTCAGAAGGCATACACAGGCTACATAACAGTTAGGGAGAGTACATACACAGGCTGCAAAACATATAGGGCGCGTACATACACGAGCTACAACGCTACAGGTCACGTACCTATTGTACTTTTGTAGATACATGTTCAGTTCAGGTACAGATTGATTACAGGTCAGTTGTACAGATTGGATACAGGTCAGTGGTATAGGTTGATACAATTGTACAACAATATATCTCATAGTGACAACTTGTCAGTGGTTCAATCATTCTACTTATACTTCATGATGGTTGGACGAGTCAAGGACAGGTGGTTGTAGCCACCTTTCGGTTGTAGCCGGAGAACATAGGGGGTTGTAGCCTCCTTTTGGTTGTAGCCAGAGAATTGGGGAGTTGGAGATTTTCTCAGGTTGTAGCCTGAGAAACTAGGGGGTTTGAGCCTCCTTCCAGTTGCAGTTGGAAAACAAAGGAATTTGGTGCTTCCAATGAATGTATTTCTTCAAGACATATAAAAAAAAAGAATTATGTGGTTTTCTCCCAATTTGGGTTTCCACGTAAAACATTGGTGTACTGTGTATGTGTGTGATTGTTCATTTCTTATTGCTCATTATTGGATAATAATTCTACATTGATATAACACTTGGATTATTTGGAGAAAAAAGATTATAATTACGCTATTACTGATTCCCCCTCCTAGCTCAGTAATCCAACAGATCGTTCCCCTCCCCAACACACAGTAACTTTAACACTAAAAATTTGCTGAGGAAATAGGGTGAATGCAAAGCATTCCCCTTCCAAACACACAGTAATTTTAACACTAAAAAACTTCACTGAGGTAATAGGGTGAAGGTAAATTGTTCCCCTCTCCAACACATAGTAACTTTAACACTAAAAATTTGTAGAGGCAATAGGGTGAACGTAGAGTGTTCCCCTCCCAAACACATAGTAATTTTAACACTACAAATTTGTTGAGGTAATAGGATGAATGTAGAGTGTTCCCCTCCCCAACACACAATAAATTAAATTAACAAAAAACTTTCACTGAGGTAATAGGGTGAACGCAGAGCGTTCCCCTCTCCAACACACAATAAATTTAACACTTAAAATTTGTTGAGGTAATAGGGTGAATGTCGAGTGTTCCCCTCCCCAACACACAATAACTTTAACAATTTTTTTTTTGAGGTAATAGGGTGAACACAGAGTGTTCCCCTACCCAACACACGGTAACTTTAGTACTACAAATTCATAGAGGTAATAGGGTGAACGCAGAGCCTTGATCCTAAAAAATGCAAAGAAAATCAAAGGTAAATAAATGCAAGGGGCTCGTAAGGCTAGGTGAAATGTATACATCAAAACACAAAAGGTTTTCTAAGAGAAATGCAGGGTAGAAGCACTAGGGCATGGCTATGTTTTTCAGATAATAATAAAAATGCATAGGTTTCGTAGTAAAAAAAAATCGAAAGCATAACAAGAATCTCATACGAACTAAGCCTCAACGGATAATAGGCAATTAACAAAACTGAGATTGCTCCCAATGATCTATACATCAATTTATACTTCATAAGAAATTGTAGATATCAAGGTTATAATATACAATAATTATATCACCAAGGACACATGAATTTTCTAAACATTCAAATCCAGAATCCATTAGCATTAATATTCAAATCTAGAAGAGTACATTGAATCTCTATTAACACTTAAATAATTAAATTTACAGTACCATGATCGGAAAATAGTGGTAGTGGAGTTGCTCATCTGACCAGCAACCGACGTGCATCCTTTCTAAGCTTTCACCTAGTCAATCCACCTTCACCTGCTTGTTAATTCTTGAGACCTCACTGGTACCTCCCAGCCAACACTAGGGGTACTCTTCTTCCCCCTGATCCCCCCAAGCTGCAAAGGGGCCACACACACACAACCATAATCCTCTAGCTCCCAGCTTGCCTCACAAGGTAGAGCCACCACTCTCTCTCAAGATCGTTATCCCAAATCTCACAAGTAAAACCAGTCAGAATTTATGCAGCATAACGTTACTCATAACCAGTGTGATCCATTCCTCCTCTCAGCCATTTGTTTTATAGAATTTCCTTAGTGACAACTTGCCATTTTCACATTTAATTCATTTTTTTTCAAAATTCAATTAGGAATTATCCCCCCAATACACTTGTCACCCATTCCCTTAGTTGCACAAGTAAATCTACAATTTAATTTAATTAAAAGTCAATTTCCTTCACCCATCCTAAAAGCGCTCCTAAAATCACTCATAGTTGTCCCTTTACTCCCTTTATTCTCAATTAATGACTGACGCCTTTCTAAAATTGAGTTGAATTAAAATAGAAATGTTCTCTAGTTAGACTAGACTCTAGATACATTTCTATGCTTACACATTATTTTATGCTTTATTCCTTTCTTATTTTAATTTTTAATTTGCTATTGTATGCACGGAGGTGTATTGTATTAATTCTTTAGATTTATTTCATCTCTCTTAATCTCTTAAGTCGGTTTACCTTTTATCTTATTTGATCTAATTTGTAATTTAGTTTTAGAAATCTCACCAAGCTTTAGACTTAGGCTTAGACTTTCCTTTGGGGGGTATAAAATTAATAATTTCAATCCTTAATTAATTAATTAAATCTGGCAATGTTTAAAGATTTTACAAGATGTGAAAATTCTCTCGATTTTTTCTAGGCCACCTAGGTTCATTGCCTCAAATTTTTACTACGCAATGTGCCTTTCAAGACGCAATATATGCTCCAAGGGTGCCACTCGCCTTTGATTCAAATTTTATTTATGAGACATTCCCTTCAACACGCACTTTGTGCTCTAAGGGTGTCACTCGCCTTTGATTGGTTTTGGTAGTTCTCCAACCCTTGGATTCAATACTCTATTTAGGAGACCTTGTGAGAGACTAAGAGCTTCTAAGGAATACATACCATTCATTATTGTGTGCCCTTTAGAAATCTCCATGAGCGATTGTCTCAGCCTTCCCTCACGGCATCATGGATCTCTCGAACTAGGTAATCGTTAACCTACAATTCAAGCCATGGTGAGAGTACTAGTAGGCTATGATAGGGATGTTGCCACAACTCTCCCTCAATATATGTTTGTTGTGCATGCCCCCTTTACTCCTTATGTGAGTCATATTAGCAAGCAATCATCATCCTGCAACCATCAACGAAACATTGTCAATGATCCATAAACAACAACATAATATACCCGATCATATGTCACATATGCATAAAGGAAATACTCAAACCAATACAATCCACTCCCTGACTCAATCTAGAGTCCAAGGAGGTCCATTTATTCCATAAGCATCCTCAATATGTCAAGTGTCCCGCACACTCAAGGGAAACTCGTCAATAGCATCTGTCAATACATAGATATCAAATAACACAACATCATAATCCATCACCATGTTCATAAGAATCCATAAGCAAAACAAACAACCATATACTAAAACCAGATCACTTGTACGCAAGTGTCCTCAAAGAATAAGTCAATAACATGTGCTCGCAAGAGAGGGATGTCACATACACCCCCTCTTGTTTTAAACTTCATCATGAAGTTGTACAGTATATAAATGCAATGTATAAAGCATTTGATAAGATCTATATGTCTAAATATCAAATAAATATGGAAATTGTTGGCACATATCATATGCATCCTCCCAGTTAGCCGAGTGAGGACTATAATTTTCCCACTGGACCTTGACCTGATCGATTGTTCAATGTCGTAACTCTCGAATGTGATGGTCCAGAATGCGGATTGGCTCCACCATGATTGCACCCCCGTCTGACACCTGCAAGGAACTCATGTCAATCAAATGTGTAGGATCAATAACATAATGTCTCAAAACATATACATGAAAAACATCGTGCATACGCCCCAAAGAATCAAGCAAGGTTAGTCGATAGGCCACGAGCCCTTTCTTTTCCACAACTTTGAAAGGTCCCACAAACCTAGGAGAGAGTTTATCACCCTTTTCCAAACTTGATCAAACTCTTGTGTGGTTTCACCTGAAAGAAAACTCGATCAACAACTTCATAATTACAGTCAACGCAATGTGCATCACCATAAATATTTTGTCGATATTGTGCTTCTTTAATCCTTTGTCTTATCTTTTTCATTTTTTCTTCCATTTCTTGGATCGCTTCTGGTCCTACCAGGACCCTATCCTCAAGTCGATCCCAACTCAATGGCGTCCAACATGGTCGGCCATAAAGAAATTCAAATGGTGTCATCTTAATGGTACTTTGATGGTTTTTGTTGTATGAAAAATCTACCAGTGGCAATAACTCTTCCCAATGCTTCTTTTGGTCCATCACATACATACGTAGCATTTCTTCCAAGATTTGGTTCGTTTTTTCTGTCTGCTCATTTGTCTCCAGGTGATATGTTGTACTAAAATTAAGTTGGGTTCCCAAGGCCTATTGGAAACTAGTCCAAAATCATCCTGTAAACACCAATCCTCGATCGGATATGATCCTTTTAGGCACACCATGCAATCTCACAATCTTGTTGATAAAAACTCTAGCTATGTCTAGCACCTAATATGTCATACGTGTTGGAGAAATTTCTATATTTGGCACACTAGTTCAATGGGAATTAACTGACTAGTTATATTTTAGAATTTCTAATTTTAGACCATCACTATTACGCATGCATTCCTAATTATAGGATGTCATTGCCTATATGAGTGAATATCACTCGCTCATTGAATAGATCATAATATACATTGATTCTCATTCTTCATATTTTATCTCTCTTCCTTTTCTTGATAAGCTTTGTTTGTGTATGTTTTAGCTAGGTCTCCTGTGCAGCTTTCTATGAAACACTAACATGGTATCAGAGTCGAGCTTCTTGGAGCATCCCAGACAAGCCAGAGAAGAGCGAAATAATTATTGAGTAAACCTAGTTTTTGCCATCGTCGCAGCCTATCCCTATCAAAAGGTGCAAAAATTGGAATCATTGCAACCTATCCCTATCAAAGGGTGTGATGATTCAGTTTTTCACAATCGTCCCACTTTATCCTTCTCTAGGGTGCAACTATTCAACATCGTTGCACTGTATCCTTCTCTAGGGTGCAATGATTCAGCCGCCCTCCAGAAAATTGGTTTTCTGTAGTAAAATAGCCATATCTCAAAATCCGTGATCCAGGTCAGGCTGAAATTTTGAACAGAGACGTATAACATAGGTATTCTCATGATCACCACAAATATCCAAACCCCACATAATATTTTAGGAGATATAGTTGTTTTATCATATCTATAGCTGCCATAGAATGTCATATCTCAAAATCCACGATCTGGGTTTTCAAGATCTTTTCAGAATCAATAGCAGGGATGGAGGCGATCCAACTTTTTCAATCAAGTCTGGTGATAATACTCACACCATACAAATATTTTGAATGGAATCTGAAGGTCGTATTCCAACTCAAAAGAAAAGGATTGTATAATTTGACGATGGCGAGAGAAACATAACCTAAATTGATGCTTGAGAAGACCAGATGGGTGAACTGAAAGGATGAGGCCAAAGGAATACTTCTTGAGTTAATCTCCAATGATTTAAGGTTTCATGTTGCCATATGAAAGACTCCAAATGAGATCTGGACCACCTTGGAAGGACTCTTTGGAAAGTAGGATGAGATGTGAGGTCATATGCTTGAGGTAGAGTTGAATACCTTAGACCCTAATTTTTTTTATAATATACAAGATTTCTTTACTAAATTTCAATCTTTCATATTGAGCTTGGGTGAATGTGGTATTGACAATTCTACACAAGCGAAACAACTTATTCTAACAATATTGGCCAATCTAGGACCAGAATACGTTGTATATGTCTCGAATTTCCATTTTGGTAGATGTCTTTTGGGAACAAATTGGAAAATGACTACGATGGATCAGTTCATTGAGTCTCTCACACAAGAGTAGACAAAACTCATTTAGATGGGCCTAATCAAGGATCCCAAAGCACATGCACTCACCATGCATGATGGAAAAAGATCATCCAAAAAGAACGTGAAGGAGAAATGGAACGAGAAGGAGGGATATTGCAAACCCTTTAACAATTCAAGTTCCAAAGACTCTTCATATTCCAAGAAGAAGAAGAAGGGAAATCAATGCACTTACTGCAATAAACCGAATCATGAAGAATCCACATGCATGAATAAACAGATCGATCTTATGGCACAGACACTTCAACAAAACAACCTTGGAAACTTCATTCCACAGGGAGTCAAGAAGTAGAAGGAAGAAGATAATGCTCCTAAGAAAGGTAATAAGCATGCTCTTGTTGCAATTAATTCCTCATTTGATTCATGGATTATAGATTCTGGTGCATCCCATCATATGGAAGCAAAAGAGGAAGTTTTCTCTTCTTTGAGTCAATGCTCAAGACCCCCTATTCCCATGGGGGATGATACTCCAATAGCAGTAATAGGAGAAGGGAGAGTGGAACTCCATAATGGAATTTTTGAGAATGTTTTACATGTTCCAAATCTTTCTATGAATCTTCTCTCAGTTTATCAGGTCACTCAAAAAGGTAAAAAGGTTGAATTTACATCAGATTCAGTTTTAGTAATTGATATGCATGATAATTCCATCATACAATTGGTGAGGTGGATCACAAGTCAAGGTTGTATAAATTCACTAAGTTTTCTGATGATGACTCATCTTTTCTACTTACACATAAGGAGAGTACTTTGCATGCACCTCCATTGCAACATGCATATACTCTTGTGCTTCCATCAATTTTAGACATCAGATATGATTCCATACACTCAGATTATGTACATGGAAATAAGCAGGTATTACATCTAGATAAGAAGCCAACACTGAAGCTTCAGTGGATGCCCAAGAAGGCACAGTTCACACTTCAGGAAATAGGTATCCTTGCAGGGAATCCATTGGATTTGAGGAGGACTCAATCTCAACATGAGGAGCCTTCTCATGTACTTTTAGCTTCAGAACCTTTGATTCCCATGCATTGCTATATGGTTCAATCTATTGATCTGCATACCTAAAATAAGGTTGTGGTAAATCCATTATGGAAAGAAACCATGCAAAAGGAGTATGACTCACTCCTAAAGAATCAAACTTGGCATCTGGTTCCACTTCCACCAGAAAGGAATATTTTCAGGTGCAGATGGGCCCATAGGATCAAGAGCTACAAGGCTAGACAGGTTGCCAAAGGACTTCATCAAATCCATAAATATTTCTACATATTCACTAAGACTTCCAGTTAGTAGAAGTTTCAGACTTTTCGGGATCGTCTTGCAGTGAATAACACAGATGCCTAGCAACTACCTTTTCTTCTTTTGATGCATTGTCTTTTGAGTGGTCGTTTTGTTCCCACGTGGTTTTCCCTCTTTCCTCATTTTTATTCATTTTTCATTAGTTGCATTGTACATGAGTACCTAATATGGTCTAGTATCCATGACTCATTTTTTACTCCATAGTGATGTTCAGGGGAGGTGTTGGAGAAATTTCTATTTTCGACACACTAGTTCAGTGGTAGTTAACTGACTAGTTCTATTTTAGACTTTCTAATTTTAGACCATCACTATTATGCATGCATTCCTAATTATAGGATGTCACTGCCTATATGAGTGAAGATCACTCACTCATTGAACAAATCATATTATACATTGATTCTCATTCTTCATATTGTATCTCTCTTCATTTTTTGGATAAGCTTTGATTGTGCATGCTTTAGCTAGGTCTCCTATGCATGTTTTCATGAAACACTGACAGTATGCATGGGAATAAAATGGGCACTCTTCGTCAAAGTGTCAACTACCATGAAAATCAAGTCGTGCCTCTTTGTCGTAAATGGAAATCCCACAATAAATTCCATTGAAATGACCTCCCATTTTGATTCCGGAATAGCGTGTGGCTATAGCGATCCAGTTGTATGTATATGTTCAACCTTCACTTGCTAACATTCTAGACACATTGCCACGTAGCTAACTATGTTTGCCTTCATTAATTTCCAAAAGAATAAGGGCTTAAGTTCGACCCGCATCTTCATGACTCCTGGATGAGCCATGTACACTTCTATATGAGCTTCTCTTAAGATCGAACTTCTCAAATCGTCATTAGGCGGTACGTAAATCCAGTTATTATACCTCATAAATCTGTCGTTTTCCAATGTATATCCTTCAAACTTTGGTACCAACATGGTGTCTTGTCCGATATTTTCTTTAACCTTTTTATACCAGTCATCATTGAATTGTATAGTTTGAATCTTTTCTCAAAGATTTGTCTAAAGAGGTATCACCGAAAATATGTGTGGTCTCTGATTCAACGCATATGCCACTCTATTCATTGTTCCTTTTATGTAGGTAATCTCAAAATCGTATTCGCTAAGCAATTCTGACCAACACCTCGGTCACATGTTCAACTCACTTTGTGTAAAATGTATTGCAAACCACAGTGGTCTATTTTTAGTTCAAATTTTCATCCAATCAAGTAGTGTCTCCACACTCTCAGGGAATACACAATGGCTAGTAACTCCAAATCGTGTGTCGCATATTTCTACTCATGCTTTCTTAATTTCTTTCAGATGTAAGCGATCACTCGATCATCTTTCATCAAGACTCCACCTAACCCTTCCTTGGATACATCTATGCATACCAAGAATTCCTCATCCTTGTTGGGGAATTTTAGTATCAGTGATATCATCAACAGATCCTTGAGCCTTCAAAATGCTTCCGCGCATTTCTCGGTCCATACAAACTTCTTGGTTTTCTTCTGCAATTTCATGATCGGATTTGCAATCTTTGAAAAACCTTCAATGAGCCATCGATAATATCCTGCTAAACCCATGAAGCTACGTACTTCTGCTAAGTTCATCGGCATAGGCCATTCCATAATATTCTCTACCTTCGCTGGATCCATATCGATCCCTTCACTGGAGATAACATGCCCTAAATAGTGAATCCTTGATTGATAAAAAGATAATTTCGACAGTTTCCTGTATAATTTGTTCTCTCGTAAACATTGTAGTACCAAGCACAAATGTTCTTTATGTTCTTTCGTCATTCGAGAATATATCAATATGTTTTCAATGAATACTTGAACAAACATGTCCAAGTATTCGTGGAAAACCCTATTCATAAAGTGCATGAATACCCCTAGGAATTTTTTCAGTACAAGTAGTAAAACGGTAAACTCGTAATGTTTGAACCTCATCTTGAATGTGATCTTAGAAATGTATTCCTCTTTGATCTGTAACTGGTGATATCCAGATCTCAAGTCGATCTTTGAAAACATAGTCGTGCTCTTCATTTGGTCAAACAAATCATCTATTCTTGGCAACGGATACTAGTTCTTGATCGTTACCTTGTTCAATTGACGGTAGTCAATACAGAGTCTCCACGACCCATCCTTCTTCCATATGAAAATAACAGGCGCACCCCAAGGTGAGACACTTGGACATATAAATCCTAGGTCCAACAACTCTTTTAGTTGCATTTTCGACTCTTGTAACTCAGGTGTTGATATCTGATAAGGCGCTCTTGCTATCGGTTTGGTTCTAGGTTTTAAGTCGATGGTAAATTCCATCTCTCTTGCAAGTGGAAAACCTGGTAACTCTTCTGGGAACACGTCCACAAACTCTCATACTACCAGAAGGTTTTCTAATCCTTCCACCATGCCCTTGTCGTTCAACGCTAATATTTCATATATATTGCATCCTTTTCCCATGCTCTTTTGTAGCTGCAGTGAAGAAATGAACCTTAAAGAAGCTCATTGGTTTCTTCCTACCATCACTCGTCTTTTTCCCTCATCATCGGTCAAACTCAATCGTTTCGTCTTATAGTTGAGTATTTCATCATGTGATTCCAACCAGTCCATACCAATCATAAGATCCTAAGGTCGTGACGTACAGGTTGGACTTAGTTACAAAATCTCCCCGGTTAAGGCTACAGTCTGTAACCTTTCCTCCAACCTTCTGCTTGGAACCCGAAGCCATTTCCACGTAGTAAACTCATCCTATTCCACTTCCTTTACCTTATTTATTGTTAGCGTTGCACCAGAAATAAATCTCTCTATAGCACTAGGATATTTCAAAATACTAAAGGTTTGGTCAGCGATGGTACCTGATGTCTCGAGCACAGTACATTGGTTCTTGTCCTGGCAGTTATTCGTCACTGCATGAATCCGACGGGCCTTTCCCAAATCTCCAACGGTAGTGTGTCTGGATGCTCTGTCCCTCTCGACCGGACAATATCATTGGTAATGTGGCTCTCCACATGTCCAACATCTGGTCTTTGGCCCAGTACTCCTAGTCCCCGAAGAATAAGTTGTCGGCCTACCAGCCTGTAACTCTGGTCCGTTCTACTGAATAGGCCTAAATGGTTTTTGTTGCGGATGATGTTTTTGTTGTTGTTGTGGTCCTCTGTAGGGATTCCACTACTGAGGAGTCAGTCCTCGTGGTGTCGTGAACATCAATCCTCCTGGAGTACCTCGATACCCTGATGAATGTCTAGCTGGTGTCTGATGTTGTTGCGCATGAGATGTCTCATGTCCCATTGGTCTCGCGGGAGTCCTACCCTGACCCCCACTGATCAGCTCTTCCTTGGCTATGAGGGCCTTCTGAACTACATCGTGCAACATCTGAGGCATTAGGATCCTCACTTTTGCACGAATGTTGACATTAAGGTCGAACAAAAACTTATTGACCTTGAGCTTCTCGATGTTCAGATGTGGAGCATACCTAAGAAGCTCCATGAATCATGCCTCATACTCAGGCACCGTACCACCACCCTGTCACAAGGTTTTGAACTCATTGATTTGGCACTTAATGAATTCCTCTAACAAATACCTCTCCCAGAACCATTCCTTGAACAATTCCCATGACATGTCTTCGATGGCCATGTTCATTTATGGTAGGAGTGACTTCCACCATAGAATATTTCTCCCCCTCAGTTGAAAAAACATCATGAAAACTTTCATATTGGAGATGTATAGTGTGAATCATATCTCCATGTTCTCCAACCATGCCTCGTCAATTGCACCGTCTGTGGCATCCAAGAACTTGAGAAACTTGACCTTCTCAATTTCTCAATGAACGCTACCAGCACCAGCTGATGCATGTTGCAGACCCTTAGGGGGTACAAGAACCTTGGCCTCATCTCTATCTAGATGGTTAATCAAGGCCTATGACATCCTATGAAAGGACCTCATTAACCCAATCACATTCCCCACATAAATATGATCATGTCCAATAACTTGTTCTTCTCCTTTGGGTTAGACCCCTCTCTCATGGATGGTACTGGAGGTGTCGCACCTCCTCCCCTAGCACCACGTCATCTCCCTTCGCAGAATCCTCTAACCATGATTACCTGCAGGGACACAATTTAATTTAGTTAGAGATAAGTTATTAATCAAGTGTTTGATACAGTGGAAGGAATAATGATCCCAAGTCGTGGGGTTGAACCCACTCTGATAATATATGTAACGCCCCTTCGTTACAACTAGGAAAGCGAAGCACAAAAGGTAAAAAATAAAAATCATTACATAGTTAACATCAACACATAATTCATAGCAACGCATAATCTATGACATCATAAGTAAAAGAATTACAAGATACCCATCATTGTAATAAATAATGATGAAATCAACACATCAACATAAAGGATAGAGACACATAAACATAAAATAGCGAAACAACTCAACACATCACTATCAACTTGAAGCAATTTATAAACAATGATCAACCAGATACTGAATATTGAAATGACTACCCGCCCAACCTACCTTGCAAGGTTAGGACCTTCATGACACATAAGAAATGCCCAATCCCAGGATTCATCTGATTGATTTTGACCATTTAATTTCTCAGGGATGGTGACTATTCTTAGGAAGAAGGAGGTGTCTACATCTCACTAACACAATCAAGTCGAAACCAACTAGCTCAATCAATCAACATCACTATTGTACATGGCGCAATATAATTTAATTTCTAAATCAATCATAAAACAACATGAGTTAAGGTGTGAGTATAATCAACCTTATTTATTTTCATGGCGCAAGGGAAACATCTAATTTATCAATCATACATCAGCATCACAAATTCAAGGCACACGAGAAATTTAACTAGTTTCTACAACAATCATACATCCACATAAATTCCAAGATGCAAGAGTAGTCAACTTTATTTTAAATGGCACAAGAGATCACAAGGGCTTAATCAATCCTATGTCATCATTATTCTAGAAGTGCAAGAGTAATCATCAATTTTATTCATTGTGCAAGAAAATTTACTCACATAAATTCAGTCATACATCACATTAAAGTTAAGGCGCAAGAGTATCATCAATTTATTCATAAGGAGATCTTATCACTTAACGATCATACGTCAACTCATTTAATGGCACAATGGTAATAAAATTTATTTTAGTGGTGCAAGAGATCATAATTCATTAACATTTGTAAGTCAACATTAATCATGGTGCAAGGGTAAATATCAATTTAATTTTCATGGTGCAAAAGTGAACTATACACATGACCATCCATACATCGCTTTTATATCATGGCACAAAATCATTATCAATTAAATTTTTATGGCGCAAAAAGTAAACTACACACATAAGCAATAATCTACAGGAAGGACACAAGCAATACAATTATAAGAGGAGAACTTTGCTAGGAGAAGGGAGCATAGGTTTGAGGTGGACAAATGGTAACATACATCAACCATCTAACATAATCA
>ML831717.1:32312-54007 GCA_009831015.1 Picea engelmannii | reverse complement strand
TCACCCATCCTAAAAGCGCTCCTAAAATCACTCATAGTTGTCCCTTTACTCCCTTTATTCTCAATTAATGACTGACGCCTTTCTAAAATTGAGTTGAATTAAAATAGAAATGTTCTCTAGTTAGACTAGACTCTAGATACATTTCTATGCTTACACATTATTTTATGCTTTATTCCTTTCTTATTTTAATTTTTAATTTGCTATTGTATGCACGGAGGTGTATTGTATTAATTCTTTAGATTTATTTCATCTCTCTTAATCTCTTAAGTCGGTTTACCTTTTATCTTATTTGATCTAATTTGTAATTTAGTTTTAGAAATCTCACCAAGCTTTAGACTTAGGCTTAGACTTTCCTTTGGGGGGTATAAAATTAATAATTTCAATCCTTAATTAATTAATTAAATCTGGCAATGTTTAAAGATTTTACAAGATGTGAAAATTCTCTCGATTTTTTCTAGGCCACCTAGGTTCATTGCCTCAAATTTTTACTACGCAATGTGCCTTTCAAGACGCAATATATGCTCCAAGGGTGCCACTCGCCTTTGATTCAAATTTTATTTATGAGACATTCCCTTCAACACGCACTTTGTGCTCTAAGGGTGTCACTCGCCTTTGATTGGTTTTGGTAGTTCTCCAACCCTTGGATTCAATACTCTATTTAGGAGACCTTGTGAGAGACTAAGAGCTTCTAAGGAATACATACCATTCATTATTGTGTGCCCTTTAGAAATCTCCATGAGCGATTGTCTCAGCCTTCCCTCACGGCATCATGGATCTCTCGAACTAGGTAATCGTTAACCTACAATTCAAGCCATGGTGAGAGTACTAGTAGGCTATGATAGGGATGTTGCCACAACTCTCCCTCAATATATGTTTGTTGTGCATGCCCCCTTTACTCCTTATGTGAGTCATATTAGCAAGCAATCATCATCCTGCAACCATCAACGAAACATTGTCAATGATCCATAAACAACAACATAATATACCCGATCATATGTCACATATGCATAAAGGAAATACTCAAACCAATACAATCCACTCCCTGACTCAATCTAGAGTCCAAGGAGGTCCATTTATTCCATAAGCATCCTCAATATGTCAAGTGTCCCGCACACTCAAGGGAAACTCGTCAATAGCATCTGTCAATACATAGATATCAAATAACACAACATCATAATCCATCACCATGTTCATAAGAATCCATAAGCAAAACAAACAACCATATACTAAAACCAGATCACTTGTACGCAAGTGTCCTCAAAGAATAAGTCAATAACATGTGCTCGCAAGAGAGGGATGTCACATACACCCCCTCTTGTTTTAAACTTCATCATGAAGTTGTACAGTATATAAATGCAATGTATAAAGCATTTGATAAGATCTATATGTCTAAATATCAAATAAATATGGAAATTGTTGGCACATATCATATGCATCCTCCCAGTTAGCCGAGTGAGGACTATAATTTTCCCACTGGACCTTGACCTGATCGATTGTTCAATGTCGTAACTCTCGAATGTGATGGTCCAGAATGCGGATTGGCTCCACCATGATTGCACCCCCGTCTGACACCTGCAAGGAACTCATGTCAATCAAATGTGTAGGATCAATAACATAATGTCTCAAAACATATACATGAAAAACATCGTGCATACGCCCCAAAGAATCAAGCAAGGTTAGTCGATAGGCCACGAGCCCTTTCTTTTCCACAACTTTGAAAGGTCCCACAAACCTAGGAGAGAGTTTATCACCCTTTTCCAAACTTGATCAAACTCTTGTGTGGTTTCACCTGAAAGAAAACTCGATCAACAACTTCATAATTACAGTCAACGCAATGTGCATCACCATAAATATTTTGTCGATATTGTGCTTCTTTAATCCTTTGTCTTATCTTTTTCATTTTTTCTTCCATTTCTTGGATCGCTTCTGGTCCTACCAGGACCCTATCCTCAAGTCGATCCCAACTCAATGGCGTCCAACATGGTCGGCCATAAAGAAATTCAAATGGTGTCATCTTAATGGTACTTTGATGGTTTTTGTTGTATGAAAAATCTACCAGTGGCAATAACTCTTCCCAATGCTTCTTTTGGTCCATCACATACATACGTAGCATTTCTTCCAAGATTTGGTTCGTTTTTTCTGTCTGCTCATTTGTCTCCAGGTGATATGTTGTACTAAAATTAAGTTGGGTTCCCAAGGCCTATTGGAAACTAGTCCAAAATCATCCTGTAAACACCAATCCTCGATCGGATATGATCCTTTTAGGCACACCATGCAATCTCACAATCTTGTTGATAAAAACTCTAGCTATGTCTAGCACCTAATATGTCATACGTGTTGGAGAAATTTCTATATTTGGCACACTAGTTCAATGGGAATTAACTGACTAGTTATATTTTAGAATTTCTAATTTTAGACCATCACTATTACGCATGCATTCCTAATTATAGGATGTCATTGCCTATATGAGTGAATATCACTCGCTCATTGAATAGATCATAATATACATTGATTCTCATTCTTCATATTTTATCTCTCTTCCTTTTCTTGATAAGCTTTGTTTGTGTATGTTTTAGCTAGGTCTCCTGTGCAGCTTTCTATGAAACACTAACATGGTATCAGAGTCGAGCTTCTTGGAGCATCCCAGACAAGCCAGAGAAGAGCGAAATAATTATTGAGTAAACCTAGTTTTTGCCATCGTCGCAGCCTATCCCTATCAAAAGGTGCAAAAATTGGAATCATTGCAACCTATCCCTATCAAAGGGTGTGATGATTCAGTTTTTCACAATCGTCCCACTTTATCCTTCTCTAGGGTGCAACTATTCAACATCGTTGCACTGTATCCTTCTCTAGGGTGCAATGATTCAGCCGCCCTCCAGAAAATTGGTTTTCTGTAGTAAAATAGCCATATCTCAAAATCCGTGATCCAGGTCAGGCTGAAATTTTGAACAGAGACGTATAACATAGGTATTCTCATGATCACCACAAATATCCAAACCCCACATAATATTTTAGGAGATATAGTTGTTTTATCATATCTATAGCTGCCATAGAATGTCATATCTCAAAATCCACGATCTGGGTTTTCAAGATCTTTTCAGAATCAATAGCAGGGATGGAGGCGATCCAACTTTTTCAATCAAGTCTGGTGATAATACTCACACCATACAAATATTTTGAATGGAATCTGAAGGTCGTATTCCAACTCAAAAGAAAAGGATTGTATAATTTGACGATGGCGAGAGAAACATAACCTAAATTGATGCTTGAGAAGACCAGATGGGTGAACTGAAAGGATGAGGCCAAAGGAATACTTCTTGAGTTAATCTCCAATGATTTAAGGTTTCATGTTGCCATATGAAAGACTCCAAATGAGATCTGGACCACCTTGGAAGGACTCTTTGGAAAGTAGGATGAGATGTGAGGTCATATGCTTGAGGTAGAGTTGAATACCTTAGACCCTAATTTTTTTTATAATATACAAGATTTCTTTACTAAATTTCAATCTTTCATATTGAGCTTGGGTGAATGTGGTATTGACAATTCTACACAAGCGAAACAACTTATTCTAACAATATTGGCCAATCTAGGACCAGAATACGTTGTATATGTCTCGAATTTCCATTTTGGTAGATGTCTTTTGGGAACAAATTGGAAAATGACTACGATGGATCAGTTCATTGAGTCTCTCACACAAGAGTAGACAAAACTCATTTAGATGGGCCTAATCAAGGATCCCAAAGCACATGCACTCACCATGCATGATGGAAAAAGATCATCCAAAAAGAACGTGAAGGAGAAATGGAACGAGAAGGAGGGATATTGCAAACCCTTTAACAATTCAAGTTCCAAAGACTCTTCATATTCCAAGAAGAAGAAGAAGGGAAATCAATGCACTTACTGCAATAAACCGAATCATGAAGAATCCACATGCATGAATAAACAGATCGATCTTATGGCACAGACACTTCAACAAAACAACCTTGGAAACTTCATTCCACAGGGAGTCAAGAAGTAGAAGGAAGAAGATAATGCTCCTAAGAAAGGTAATAAGCATGCTCTTGTTGCAATTAATTCCTCATTTGATTCATGGATTATAGATTCTGGTGCATCCCATCATATGGAAGCAAAAGAGGAAGTTTTCTCTTCTTTGAGTCAATGCTCAAGACCCCCTATTCCCATGGGGGATGATACTCCAATAGCAGTAATAGGAGAAGGGAGAGTGGAACTCCATAATGGAATTTTTGAGAATGTTTTACATGTTCCAAATCTTTCTATGAATCTTCTCTCAGTTTATCAGGTCACTCAAAAAGGTAAAAAGGTTGAATTTACATCAGATTCAGTTTTAGTAATTGATATGCATGATAATTCCATCATACAATTGGTGAGGTGGATCACAAGTCAAGGTTGTATAAATTCACTAAGTTTTCTGATGATGACTCATCTTTTCTACTTACACATAAGGAGAGTACTTTGCATGCACCTCCATTGCAACATGCATATACTCTTGTGCTTCCATCAATTTTAGACATCAGATATGATTCCATACACTCAGATTATGTACATGGAAATAAGCAGGTATTACATCTAGATAAGAAGCCAACACTGAAGCTTCAGTGGATGCCCAAGAAGGCACAGTTCACACTTCAGGAAATAGGTATCCTTGCAGGGAATCCATTGGATTTGAGGAGGACTCAATCTCAACATGAGGAGCCTTCTCATGTACTTTTAGCTTCAGAACCTTTGATTCCCATGCATTGCTATATGGTTCAATCTATTGATCTGCATACCTAAAATAAGGTTGTGGTAAATCCATTATGGAAAGAAACCATGCAAAAGGAGTATGACTCACTCCTAAAGAATCAAACTTGGCATCTGGTTCCACTTCCACCAGAAAGGAATATTTTCAGGTGCAGATGGGCCCATAGGATCAAGAGCTACAAGGCTAGACAGGTTGCCAAAGGACTTCATCAAATCCATAAATATTTCTACATATTCACTAAGACTTCCAGTTAGTAGAAGTTTCAGACTTTTCGGGATCGTCTTGCAGTGAATAACACAGATGCCTAGCAACTACCTTTTCTTCTTTTGATGCATTGTCTTTTGAGTGGTCGTTTTGTTCCCACGTGGTTTTCCCTCTTTCCTCATTTTTATTCATTTTTCATTAGTTGCATTGTACATGAGTACCTAATATGGTCTAGTATCCATGACTCATTTTTTACTCCATAGTGATGTTCAGGGGAGGTGTTGGAGAAATTTCTATTTTCGACACACTAGTTCAGTGGTAGTTAACTGACTAGTTCTATTTTAGACTTTCTAATTTTAGACCATCACTATTATGCATGCATTCCTAATTATAGGATGTCACTGCCTATATGAGTGAAGATCACTCACTCATTGAACAAATCATATTATACATTGATTCTCATTCTTCATATTGTATCTCTCTTCATTTTTTGGATAAGCTTTGATTGTGCATGCTTTAGCTAGGTCTCCTATGCATGTTTTCATGAAACACTGACAGTATGCATGGGAATAAAATGGGCACTCTTCGTCAAAGTGTCAACTACCATGAAAATCAAGTCGTGCCTCTTTGTCGTAAATGGAAATCCCACAATAAATTCCATTGAAATGACCTCCCATTTTGATTCCGGAATAGCGTGTGGCTATAGCGATCCAGTTGTATGTATATGTTCAACCTTCACTTGCTAACATTCTAGACACATTGCCACGTAGCTAACTATGTTTGCCTTCATTAATTTCCAAAAGAATAAGGGCTTAAGTTCGACCCGCATCTTCATGACTCCTGGATGAGCCATGTACACTTCTATATGAGCTTCTCTTAAGATCGAACTTCTCAAATCGTCATTAGGCGGTACGTAAATCCAGTTATTATACCTCATAAATCTGTCGTTTTCCAATGTATATCCTTCAAACTTTGGTACCAACATGGTGTCTTGTCCGATATTTTCTTTAACCTTTTTATACCAGTCATCATTGAATTGTATAGTTTGAATCTTTTCTCAAAGATTTGTCTAAAGAGGTATCACCGAAAATATGTGTGGTCTCTGATTCAACGCATATGCCACTCTATTCATTGTTCCTTTTATGTAGGTAATCTCAAAATCGTATTCGCTAAGCAATTCTGACCAACACCTCGGTCACATGTTCAACTCACTTTGTGTAAAATGTATTGCAAACCACAGTGGTCTATTTTTAGTTCAAATTTTCATCCAATCAAGTAGTGTCTCCACACTCTCAGGGAATACACAATGGCTAGTAACTCCAAATCGTGTGTCGCATATTTCTACTCATGCTTTCTTAATTTCTTTCAGATGTAAGCGATCACTCGATCATCTTTCATCAAGACTCCACCTAACCCTTCCTTGGATACATCTATGCATACCAAGAATTCCTCATCCTTGTTGGGGAATTTTAGTATCAGTGATATCATCAACAGATCCTTGAGCCTTCAAAATGCTTCCGCGCATTTCTCGGTCCATACAAACTTCTTGGTTTTCTTCTGCAATTTCATGATCGGATTTGCAATCTTTGAAAAACCTTCAATGAGCCATCGATAATATCCTGCTAAACCCATGAAGCTACGTACTTCTGCTAAGTTCATCGGCATAGGCCATTCCATAATATTCTCTACCTTCGCTGGATCCATATCGATCCCTTCACTGGAGATAACATGCCCTAAATAGTGAATCCTTGATTGATAAAAAGATAATTTCGACAGTTTCCTGTATAATTTGTTCTCTCGTAAACATTGTAGTACCAAGCACAAATGTTCTTTATGTTCTTTCGTCATTCGAGAATATATCAATATGTTTTCAATGAATACTTGAACAAACATGTCCAAGTATTCGTGGAAAACCCTATTCATAAAGTGCATGAATACCCCTAGGAATTTTTTCAGTACAAGTAGTAAAACGGTAAACTCGTAATGTTTGAACCTCATCTTGAATGTGATCTTAGAAATGTATTCCTCTTTGATCTGTAACTGGTGATATCCAGATCTCAAGTCGATCTTTGAAAACATAGTCGTGCTCTTCATTTGGTCAAACAAATCATCTATTCTTGGCAACGGATACTAGTTCTTGATCGTTACCTTGTTCAATTGACGGTAGTCAATACAGAGTCTCCACGACCCATCCTTCTTCCATATGAAAATAACAGGCGCACCCCAAGGTGAGACACTTGGACATATAAATCCTAGGTCCAACAACTCTTTTAGTTGCATTTTCGACTCTTGTAACTCAGGTGTTGATATCTGATAAGGCGCTCTTGCTATCGGTTTGGTTCTAGGTTTTAAGTCGATGGTAAATTCCATCTCTCTTGCAAGTGGAAAACCTGGTAACTCTTCTGGGAACACGTCCACAAACTCTCATACTACCAGAAGGTTTTCTAATCCTTCCACCATGCCCTTGTCGTTCAACGCTAATATTTCATATATATTGCATCCTTTTCCCATGCTCTTTTGTAGCTGCAGTGAAGAAATGAACCTTAAAGAAGCTCATTGGTTTCTTCCTACCATCACTCGTCTTTTTCCCTCATCATCGGTCAAACTCAATCGTTTCGTCTTATAGTTGAGTATTTCATCATGTGATTCCAACCAGTCCATACCAATCATAAGATCCTAAGGTCGTGACGTACAGGTTGGACTTAGTTACAAAATCTCCCCGGTTAAGGCTACAGTCTGTAACCTTTCCTCCAACCTTCTGCTTGGAACCCGAAGCCATTTCCACGTAGTAAACTCATCCTATTCCACTTCCTTTACCTTATTTATTGTTAGCGTTGCACCAGAAATAAATCTCTCTATAGCACTAGGATATTTCAAAATACTAAAGGTTTGGTCAGCGATGGTACCTGATGTCTCGAGCACAGTACATTGGTTCTTGTCCTGGCAGTTATTCGTCACTGCATGAATCCGACGGGCCTTTCCCAAATCTCCAACGGTAGTGTGTCTGGATGCTCTGTCCCTCTCGACCGGACAATATCATTGGTAATGTGGCTCTCCACATGTCCAACATCTGGTCTTTGGCCCAGTACTCCTAGTCCCCGAAGAATAAGTTGTCGGCCTACCAGCCTGTAACTCTGGTCCGTTCTACTGAATAGGCCTAAATGGTTTTTGTTGCGGATGATGTTTTTGTTGTTGTTGTGGTCCTCTGTAGGGATTCCACTACTGAGGAGTCAGTCCTCGTGGTGTCGTGAACATCAATCCTCCTGGAGTACCTCGATACCCTGATGAATGTCTAGCTGGTGTCTGATGTTGTTGCGCATGAGATGTCTCATGTCCCATTGGTCTCGCGGGAGTCCTACCCTGACCCCCACTGATCAGCTCTTCCTTGGCTATGAGGGCCTTCTGAACTACATCGTGCAACATCTGAGGCATTAGGATCCTCACTTTTGCACGAATGTTGACATTAAGGTCGAACAAAAACTTATTGACCTTGAGCTTCTCGATGTTCAGATGTGGAGCATACCTAAGAAGCTCCATGAATCATGCCTCATACTCAGGCACCGTACCACCACCCTGTCACAAGGTTTTGAACTCATTGATTTGGCACTTAATGAATTCCTCTAACAAATACCTCTCCCAGAACCATTCCTTGAACAATTCCCATGACATGTCTTCGATGGCCATGTTCATTTATGGTAGGAGTGACTTCCACCATAGAATATTTCTCCCCCTCAGTTGAAAAAACATCATGAAAACTTTCATATTGGAGATGTATAGTGTGAATCATATCTCCATGTTCTCCAACCATGCCTCGTCAATTGCACCGTCTGTGGCATCCAAGAACTTGAGAAACTTGACCTTCTCAATTTCTCAATGAACGCTACCAGCACCAGCTGATGCATGTTGCAGACCCTTAGGGGGTACAAGAACCTTGGCCTCATCTCTATCTAGATGGTTAATCAAGGCCTATGACATCCTATGAAAGGACCTCATTAACCCAATCACATTCCCCACATAAATATGATCATGTCCAATAACTTGTTCTTCTCCTTTGGGTTAGACCCCTCTCTCATGGATGGTACTGGAGGTGTCGCACCTCCTCCCCTAGCACCACGTCATCTCCCTTCGCAGAATCCTCTAACCATGATTACCTGCAGGGACACAATTTAATTTAGTTAGAGATAAGTTATTAATCAAGTGTTTGATACAGTGGAAGGAATAATGATCCCAAGTCGTGGGGTTGAACCCACTCTGATAATATATGTAACGCCCCTTCGTTACAACTAGGAAAGCGAAGCACAAAAGGTAAAAAATAAAAATCATTACATAGTTAACATCAACACATAATTCATAGCAACGCATAATCTATGACATCATAAGTAAAAGAATTACAAGATACCCATCATTGTAATAAATAATGATGAAATCAACACATCAACATAAAGGATAGAGACACATAAACATAAAATAGCGAAACAACTCAACACATCACTATCAACTTGAAGCAATTTATAAACAATGATCAACCAGATACTGAATATTGAAATGACTACCCGCCCAACCTACCTTGCAAGGTTAGGACCTTCATGACACATAAGAAATGCCCAATCCCAGGATTCATCTGATTGATTTTGACCATTTAATTTCTCAGGGATGGTGACTATTCTTAGGAAGAAGGAGGTGTCTACATCTCACTAACACAATCAAGTCGAAACCAACTAGCTCAATCAATCAACATCACTATTGTACATGGCGCAATATAATTTAATTTCTAAATCAATCATAAAACAACATGAGTTAAGGTGTGAGTATAATCAACCTTATTTATTTTCATGGCGCAAGGGAAACATCTAATTTATCAATCATACATCAGCATCACAAATTCAAGGCACACGAGAAATTTAACTAGTTTCTACAACAATCATACATCCACATAAATTCCAAGATGCAAGAGTAGTCAACTTTATTTTAAATGGCACAAGAGATCACAAGGGCTTAATCAATCCTATGTCATCATTATTCTAGAAGTGCAAGAGTAATCATCAATTTTATTCATTGTGCAAGAAAATTTACTCACATAAATTCAGTCATACATCACATTAAAGTTAAGGCGCAAGAGTATCATCAATTTATTCATAAGGAGATCTTATCACTTAACGATCATACGTCAACTCATTTAATGGCACAATGGTAATAAAATTTATTTTAGTGGTGCAAGAGATCATAATTCATTAACATTTGTAAGTCAACATTAATCATGGTGCAAGGGTAAATATCAATTTAATTTTCATGGTGCAAAAGTGAACTATACACATGACCATCCATACATCGCTTTTATATCATGGCACAAAATCATTATCAATTAAATTTTTATGGCGCAAAAAGTAAACTACACACATAAGCAATAATCTACAGGAAGGACACAAGCAATACAATTATAAGAGGAGAACTTTGCTAGGAGAAGGGAGCATAGGTTTGAGGTGGACAAATGGTAACATACATCAACCATCTAACATAATCAATTTTTGCAGGCTTTGAGAATTCTGATTCTAAGTGGATATAATTAAATTAATTACACAATAATCATTAAACTTATCCTTACAAGATTGCATGATATAAATAAAGTTACGCTTCAATTACTACACAATAATCATGAAATCATTGCTTCAATTACTACACAATAACCATTAAAACTCAACACCAAATTTCATCTCTGAAGGCGAGGGAGAATCACTCCAAGGAAAGGCAATCATTTAGAAACTGTAGAGACAATTAAGGGAAATCGCAAGGTGTTTCCCCCCAAACACACAAGCCAATTGATCGTGAAAATCGCTAAGGTAAATAGGTTAAACGCAAAATGTTACCCTCCAGACACACAGTAACTTTAACACTAAAATTCGTTGAGGTAATAGGGTGAACACAGAGCGTTCCCCTCCCAAACACAAAGTAACTTTAACACTAAAAATTCATTGAGGTAATAGGGCGAACGAAGAGCATTCCCCTCCCCAAGACACACTAACTTTAACAAAAATATTTTTTGAGGTAATAGGGTGAACATAGAGTGTTCCCCTCCCAACACACAGTAACTATGATGCAACACCCCTACCTCAGTAGGGTCTGCTTCACCTCCCGGTATGTGTATCTTCCTAATTCCCTGAGTTGAAATGGCTCTCTAGTTCCCACTGGAACCTTCAATGCATATAAAACCACATGTCCTTCTTAGAAGTTATGCCCACGCGAACAAGAACTAGGCATGAACCCCTACTCCACATGACCACTGGCATGACCATTGACTTAGCTAAAATGGATCTTTAAGTTTCACAACTTTGCATTTCACGATTTCGGGATTCCTGCTGTGAGTCACCCCAACTCCTTCGATTCCCAAAACCCTGAAATGGGCTAATGGTCCTTAGCTCCTCCCTTATGCCTTCACCATATGATCTCCAGCTAAATCTTGGGGTCCTTCCTCTGAGTGCATCATAATTTCACGACTTGTGAGTTCACGACGTGACTCTTCTCCATTTTCCCGAAGTCCAAACTCGTGACTTCCTCTCCATAGATCAATGGTCCTGAACCTCTTAATATCTGACGATCCATATCACATCGGGATTTTTCATATCGGGGATTCCTGAAAATAGATTCCTCCACACTTTCGACTTCCAAAATGTCGATATATCAGAGCGGAAAATCAATGGCTCTCATTCCTCCATATCTAATGGTTGTTAATCCTCTCGATCTTGTGAGTGTTGAAAGACACTCAGTCTTATCCTCTCCACTGATCCACTAGATCCAACAGTCCATGGATATCTATGCTTCTCCCTCTTAGAAACTCAATCGTTCGTTCAAGTTCTCAAAGATTCTTGGGAAAATAACTTGGCGTCCTTCCTCCTAACCTCAGTTTCTATGAGGTGACTTCGACCCTCGTCCTTCCTTAGAACTTTCCAAGTCTCTATCCTTCTTGAGCTTGAATATTTTTGCGAACTCAAGAATTTCATGGAATCCTACATGCACTCCTTGCGGCCTGGCCTATGCACACCTTGCACGTCTCTATGTTATACTTTCACTTATGTTGGTGTGAGGATAATTCTATCTCTCCTGATCTTTTTTGAGGTAAAACTCAGAGTCTCGTCAACGCAATCCTTGCAGACCTTCACTGCACCCCTTGCAGGAATTCTCAGGAAGAGAAATGATTGAAACTCATACTCTCCCTTTCACAGACTTCATACATTCAACATGAAATCATACACACAAAACATTGAAACAAATGCATAACAGAGCATATAAGAAAATTGTAAACATACCATTCAATAGATGCAAACATTATTCATAACAACACCATGAAATTGAGTCAAAGAATTCTTATATTAACTCAAGTGCATATGTACGTGGGTTCTATAGCAACAACTATCTGCTCATACAACTTCTACAGTCTCTGTTCGTCTCTGCTCTCCTATTCTCTTTGGTCTACCACCTACTCCTCTTGCAATTGAGAATAATAATATAATACAATACATACGAGGGAGCTTTATCGAGTTTTCCCTCCTACATATCTAAGTTATCTTATCGAATTAAAATCCCTACAACTACTTTACATTTATTACATTAATTGTCTACAACTGAAAGATGAGAGAAATTCTCAAGATTTGCATTACAACCCCCCAAACATTTAAGAGAACTTATGTCTCTCCATATATTACATTAATGTGCCATCCTTTTTAAATTCAAAATATCTTCAGAATGTGTGATGGTGTGTATCCAACTGTCCTTTGCTTGCGATGCTCTTGCATCATACTCCTCTAGATGAAAAATTCATGGGATCTTGTCCATGAGCTCCTGCATCGTTTGTCAATGTTTCTGGATATCTGCTTTGCTTTCCCAACTAGCGTCCTCAATTGGGTGTTCCTTCCATTTTACCAAATATTCAAAATATGCCTTTCTCCGGGTCTTCTTGCCAACTCTCTGAACAATGATCTTTTCCATCTGTGTATTTTCAGCTACAGGCATCTGTTTGACCCTCTAAACTTCATGTTGATTCTCTTCTCCATATACTTCATCTGCTCTGTAAGGATACAGATATGCTACGTTGAATATGGGTGATATGCCCACATGATCTGGCAATTCTATCTCATAAGCATTTGCCTCAAATTTTCTTAGAATCTTACATGGCCCTATCTTTTTCATCTTCAGCTTATTATATGTTCCCCTTGGTAGACTTTCTTTCCTTAGATGTGATAATACCAAATCTCCCACTTTGAACTGGAGCTCTCTTCTGTGTTGATCTTCTCTGCATTTGTACTCCTGGTTGGAACTCTGCAACCACTCTTTAATCTTCCTGTGGAGCTCTTGCATCTCTGCTGCAAAATCTTCTGCTCCAGCACTCCTGAACTCATTCTGCTCTAAGTTTCTCAACTCATATACTCCTCTTGGTTGCATTCCATACATTATCTAAAATGGTCTTTGTCCTTTTCTCCTATTAGGTGAGTCATTATATGAAAATTATGTTTTCTGCAGAATATGATCCCACTAACTATGATGCTCAGCTACCAAACTCCTCAATAAGTCTCCCAAACTTGGATTTACTACCTCAGTATATCCATCCGTCTTAGGGTGATATGTTGAGCTAAAAGATAAACTTGTCCCCAACTTTTTCCATAATTTCCTCCAGAAATGACCAACAAATTTGGTATCTCGATCTGAAAAAAATACACTTGGGTAAACCATGAAGTCGAACAACATCTTTGAAAAACAAGTTTGCAATGTGTGTTGCATCACTGGTTTTCTGACATGGAATGAAATGTGTCATTTTTGAAAATCTGTCAACTACCACAAATATGGAATCACACCTCTCTGTGTCCTCGGTGGTCCTAACACAAAATCCATTCTTACCGCGTCCCATGACCTCTCTTTTACTGGAAATGGTTGGTACAATCTTCTGTTCTGTCTCTTCCCCTTCCTGTGCTAGAAAATTCTACATATGTTGGCAAATTTCTTCACATATGTTCTCATCCCTGGCCAATAATACAAACTATTCAGTTGCACAAATGTCTTGTCATGGACGAAGTGCCCAGCCAATCCCCCACTATGTTTTTCCTTCAGAATGTTTTCTCTCATAGAACCCTTCGGGACACACAACTGATTTCCTTTGAATAACAATCCATCCTGGATCAAGTATTCAATCCATTGGCTTCGTTCTCTCAGAACAAGATTCTAACATACTTCATAAGCATCCTTGAAATCTGAATGATCTATGTACATGTCCTTAAGGCTATCAAAACCTCAGGTTTTCATAGGAAACTCCTGCAGAATCAAACATTTCCTGCTCAACGCATCAACAACCTTGTTAGAACTTCCAGAAATGTGCTTTGTAAAAAAGTAAAGTTCTGCATAAATTCAACCCATTTTGCATGTTTCTGATTCAATTTCTCCTCTCTGGTTATAAACTGTAAGGCTTGTTTTTCGCTATACAAAACTAACTCTTTCGGAACCAGGCAATGCCTCCATTTCTTCAATGCTTGTATGACTGCATAAAAATCCTTATCATACGTGGAATAATTTCTCTTGGCATCATTCATCTTTTCACTGAAGTATGCAACTGGTCTATTGTCTTGACTTAAGACTACTCCAATTGTAAATCCACTTGTGTCACATATTACTTGAAATGCCTTACTGAAATCTTACAGAACTAGAACTTGTTGTCCATTTATCTTCTCTTTCAACAACTTGAAACTTTTCTCCGCTTCCTCTGTCCAATGAAAATATTTATGTCTTTTCTTGTGTTAAGAACCAAACATCAAAATAGCATATAAAAACCTCAGGAAAAGTACTCAATGCCTTGAAAAAGAGATAATATTAGATAATAAGCCTCTTCGAGGGGGAAACCTCCTTTTACCCCACTTAAATGTTCAAGTACAAGATGATTCAAAATGAAAATGTCTCCTTGGTATATATAGGAGACTAGGAGGTATAATTAAAAATAATGGCCTAAAGTCGACATAATTAAAATAACATTACTAATCTAAATTACAACTAATGGCCTAAAGCCGACATAAATAAAATAACATTACTAATCTAATATGCCCCAATTAAGGGGTAATGAGCCAACATTAGGGCTTAACATCTTGACTGTGTCCATCATTGGTGGACAAATTTCACTAAAATTTCAGATGAACTTCCTGTAAAAATTGGCTAATCCATGGAAGCTTCTGACTTCAAAAATATTCCTTAGCGATGACCATTCTTTGATTGATTTTTCCTTCTCAAGATCCATCTTCAACTCGTTCAAAGAGATCGCGAACCCCAAATAAATGAGTTATGTCTTCATGAAAGACAACTTATTTAGATTTATCACAACTTCTCTTGTTGTAACCTCCTCATCACTAGAGAGATAAATGTCTCAAATGTTCTTCCTCAGTCTTACTGAAGATCAGTTTATCGTCAAGATACACAATTACAAACTTTCCAATGAAATCTTTCAAGACTTTGTTCATCAATATCATGAAAGTACTTGGCACATTCGTCAAACCAAACGACATAACAAGCAATTCATATAGCCCTTCATTTGTCTTGAATGTTGTCTTCCATTCATCACCTTCCCTCATTCTAATCTGATGATATCCACTCTTCAAATCAGTTTTTGAAAAAAACTTTGCTCCACTCAAGCAATCCATCAAGTCATCCATCCTAGGTAAAGGAAATATATACCTGATGGTGATTTTGTTTATATCCCTTGAGTCTGTACACATTCTCCATCCACCATCCTTCTTCAGACTTAACACTGTTGGCACAGCGCATGCACTCAAGATTTCTCTAATCAACCATTTTTCCATCAAATCCTGGACTTGCTTTTTAACTTCTTCATTCTCCTACGACATCAATCTGTATGTTTCTTTGTTTGGTAAACTCGCTCCTGGTATAAGGTCAATGTGATGGCTTATATTTTTTATGGGCGACAACGAACAAGGTAAATCGTCCACCACAATATTAGCGAAATTCTCCAGCATTTCGTGAATCTCCTCAGGTAGATCATCTATTGAGGTACTGGTCATGATGACTCTAGGTTTCCTCACCATAGCAAACTGTATTTCTTCATCTTTCTTGACTTCATTGATCCGTCAGGATTTTTCGAATGACTTATGGTTGAGTTTTTTTATTTCCATGAATTAATGACCATTGGGAAACTTAACGAAAGAGCGAGAAAAGAAAATGCATTATACAGCCATAGACATATATGCAAATCTGAAATGCAATAAAGAACAGCAAACCATATTGCACAAGTTTGGTAACGGAGTTCGGCACAACTTTGCCTACGTCTCTGGGCCTTTTCTCTGTGAGGGAGGCTTCTTGATTTATTTTCAAAAGCTTATTAGTACATATTTACAATGCCGATTGGCTTCTAGACTGATCTGGTCTTGTTTGCCATGATATCTAGAATCTTTCACAACTTACGGCACCTGAAACAGATGTCCCGAGCTCTCAGAAATCGTCCGACAACATCTCTACCTCAACAGCTTCCCTGCCTCAAACTGGCTTAGACCTGGCTTTGCCTCAGCATTTTTGCTCTCCAAAACCGTCCAAAAGCTCTCCAAATATTCCCAAATGCTCTCCCAAATGGCCTCAACATGGCCTTGGTTAAATAGTTTGGAAAGTTGGTTGTCAATCTCCAACTTCCTCCCAAGAATTAGGCTCTAAAAAAGCCCAATAACTCCCAATTATGAGTTAATTACATTAAAATTAAACCAAAGTGGTTATAAAACCCACTTATAACTCTAATGTAGTTGATTTTGGGCTTAAGCCCCTTTGGTTGGGCGTACGCCCCCTTCAAACGGTCACATGGAGGTCCATGTGGCCACGCGCTAGCCCCTTGGGCTACGCGGGCCACCCCTCTCAGCTCTCGGTCGCATGGCATAGAGCTCAAAACCGTGGGCTTTAATATATCCGTTATATAACCGTGGCAAATTTATTATAAATCATATGTTAACGGTTATGTTAACATAACCGTTGGTTTAACTGCCCGCGCATATAACGGTCACATGCAACGAATATACCCGGGGCCTAACCGTAACCGCTAACCTTTTATGTTTGCGCCCGGTCTCGTGGTGTGGTCACATAACAACACAAATGCAGCCGCGGGTCGGGGCTAAGCCCTGGCCCGACCCCCGTTCCATTTCAAATAACCATCGAAAATTTATATCGTTTAACCCGTTTGCATAATAAAAACTATGCGGTGGTCCAATGGTTGGGCGACATTTACAAAAACATTACGGAGGGGGAGGTCCGGGGTTCGAATCCCCCGGGCCACAATTTTTTTTTTGACATAGCCCTCATTGGATAAACTCGGGGTGCCACGTGGCAGCCCGTGATTGGGCCACGTGGCACCTTATCATTTGCCCACAAAACTACCACGTGTCGACATCTGATTGGACCATGTGCTGCCACATCAAACTGCTACGTCATCTGCCACGTCATCCTCCGTACGCCACGTCATCCGAGCCACGCAAGCTGCTGACATCATCCGTGCCACGTGTCACCCTTCCAGTGGTGACACGTGTCACTTTAATATTGGTCCAAATGTGCACCAAAAATGTCGAATCATCTTGACACGTGTCACGCTCTGAGGCTACCACGTGTCCTGTACGGACCTACCACGTGCCGTCTCCTGATGCTGCCACGTGTCCTGTACGGAATCTGCCACGTGTCCTCTCCTGATGCTGCCATGTGTCACATCCTGGTTATGCCACGTCAGCTGTATGGACATGCCACATCAGCTGTACGAACTGACACGTGTCACTGTACGAACAGGTACAGTCAGCATCCCAAAATTTTGCTTGTTTGGCTCAACGGACAGAATGCGATATCTTCTCCATACAGACTCCGTTTGACATAAAAATTATACCACCGGAATCAGGAAGACGAGCTAGACGCAATGGTGTTGGTTTCGTTGGATTCCAAGCACTTTCATTTTTGAGCATTTTTCATGCCCTGACAGGCTTTTGAATCCGATTTCGGATCATTCATCCAGAAGTTCCTTCCCACTCATGAGAAATATAGTATTACTTGTTTCTTCTTTCACGTTCTTGTCTTCAATTGGCAACAACATATGCATCCTACCATTCTTTTCCAAGGTGTATGTGTTCTTTCTTCCGTCATGAATAAAATTTCTATCATATTGCCAAGGTCTCCCCAACAAAATATGACAGACATCCATGGGAATAACATCACATAATATCTCATCTCTATATCCCCCTATCTTAAATTCAACTAAACACTGTTTAGTGACTGTTACCTGATGTCATTTTTGCAACCATGAAACTTTGTATGGGCTTGGATGTGCAGTTGTTTCCAGTTCGAGCTTTTCCATCATCTCTATGGATACTATATTATCTGTGATTCCACTGTCAACAATCACCTTGCATACCTTATCCTTGGTCTTGCAAGCAGTTATGAACAAATTGTTCCTTTGTACTGGATTCTCCATCTCTTTCTCTGGCTTCAAGAGAATTTTCCTCATCATTAAGGATCTTCCGCCTTCTACATCTTCTGCCTCAACATTTCTCCTTTGCGCTTCTGAAATGTGAGCTTCACCTCCTCCATCCCTTTTTCTATTGGGACACTCAAAAGATTTGTGTCTGATCTTTCCACAGACAAAACACTTTATTTCACCTCCTTTTCCTCTTCCTCTTCATCTGGCTCGAGGAAATGTGTTCCTATCGGCATATTGTCCTCCTTTTGAGCTTCCTCCCCTATCTGGGTGGTTATGAGGTTTCTTTTTTTCATCCCTGGGCTTCTATACTCTGTCCTGGGAAATTGCTTTGCCTATGCTTTGAATTCTACCTCTGCCCCTTTGACCTTGCTTTCGGGCCAATTTTACTTTTTCCTTTGAAGCAATCTGATAAGCATCTTCCACATTCCTGATTGTCACCATGCTCATATCATCTTGAATTTCATATCTCAATCCATTCATGTATCTGGAAACCTTTTCATCATCACTCTCGCGATGATCGGATCCGATGTTGAGTCTGTAAAATTCTTCAGTGTATTCTTTCACTGTCATCCCTTTTTGTCTCAAATTCTGCATTCTTCAAAACAGATTAATTTGGTAATCTCTAGGTATAAACTTGGCTTTCATATTTTCTACCATCCTATCCCAGCTTTTGATTATTTTTTTTCCTTTGCAACGCCTGTTAGTCCGCGGTTCATCCCACCAGAGTGTTGCATGCCCTTTCAGTCTAGTGACTACATCCTTTACTTTCCTATCTTCTTTGATATCCTCATAATCAGAGTATTTATATAGAGATCTAAACCAATCTAGCAACTCCTCAACATCTAAGTTTCCTTCATACATCAGGATTTCCATTTTTTCTCTGGCACCTATCCTTGCAACATCTTTGAATAGACATTCCTCTGCAACATCTTTGGCTACAATTTCTTCTTTGGCTCCATCTTCGTTTTCACTTTCGGCCTCACTGATATCTCTAGTATCAGTTGTTCACCTCTGTATTGTCTCCATAGCATCCAATCGAGCACAAAGTTCTCTCATTTCCCTTTCCATGGATGTATCGGGCATGGGTCTCTCTTGACGTCTCCTTGGCAACATTGTTTCAATCTGTCCACACAGAATTCAAATCACAAATGTCCTATGTCTTCCTTCTACGGAAAACAAAATTTGTTAGCTCTGATACCACCTGACGCAACACCCCTACCTCAGCAGGGTCTGCTTGGCCTCCCGGAAGAATCACTCTAAGGAAAGGAGGCAGTCATTTAGAAACTGCAGAGACAATTAAGGGAAATCGCAAGGTGTTTCCCCCAAAAACACAGGGAAAATGATCTTGAAAATCGCTAAGGTAAATAGGTTAAATGCAGAATGTTACCCTCCCAAACACATAGTAACTTTAACACTAAAATTCATTGAGGTAATAGGGTGAACGTAGAGAATTCCCCTCCCAAACACACAGTAAATTTAACACTAAAAAACCGTTGAGTTAATAGGGCAAATGCAGAGCATTCCCCTCCCCAAGACACAGTAACTTTAACAAAAAAATTCATTGAGGTAATAGGGTGAACACATAGCGTTCCCCTCCCCAACACACAGTAACTATGACGCAACACCCCTACCTCAGCAATGTCTGCTTCACCTCCTGGTCTTTGGATATTCCTAATTCCCTAAGTTGAAATGGCTCTCTAGTTCCCACTGGAACCTTCAATGCATATAAAACCATAGGTCCTTCTTAGAAGTTACGCCCACACAAACAATAACTAGGCATGAACCCCTACTCCACGTGACCACTGACTTAGCTCAAATGGCTCTTCAAGTTTTGTGACTTCTCGTTTCATGATTTCGGGATTCCTGTTGTGAGTCACCCCAACTCCTCTGATTCCCGAAACCCTGAAATGGACTAATGGTCCTTAGCTCCTCCATTATGCCTTAACCATATGATCTCTAGCTAAATCTTGGGGTCCCTCCTTCGAGTGCATCGAAATTTCATGACATTTGAGTTCACGATGTGACTCTTCTCCCTTTTCTCGAAGCCCGAACTCCCGACTTCCTCTCCATAGATCAACGGTCCTGAACCTCCTAAGATCTGACGGTCCAGATCGCGTCGGGATTTTGCATATTTGGGATTCCCAAAAATATCTTCCTCCACACTTCCGACTTCCAAAATGTTGATATCTCAGAGCACCCAGTCAATGGATCTCATTCCTCCATATATAATGGCTTATAATCCTCTTGATCTTGCGAGTTTTGAAAGACACTCAGTCTTATCCTCTCCAATGATCCACTAGATCCAACAATCCACAGATATATGTGCTTCTCCCTCTTAGAAACTCAACTGTCCATTCAAGTTCTCAAAGATTCATGGCCAAATAACTTGGCGTCCTTCCTCCTGACCTTGGTTTCTATGAGGTGACTTTGACCCTCGTCCTTCCTTTGAACTTTCCAAGTCTCTATCCTTCTTGAGCTTGAATCTTGCTGCAAACTCAAGAATTTCAAGGAATCCTGCACGCACTCCTTGCGGCCTGGCCTATGCATACCTTGCACGTCTTTGTGCTACACTTTCACTTCTACTGGTATGAGGATAACTCTATCTCTCCTGAGATTTTCTGAGGTAAAACTCAGAGTCTCGTCAACGCACTCCTTGCATACCTTCACTGCACCCCTTGCAGGAATTCTCAGGAAGAGAAACAATTGAAACTCATACTCTCCCTTTCACAGACTTCATACATTCAACATGAAATCATACACACAAGACATTGAAACAAATGCATAACAGAGCATATAAGAAAACTGTAAACATACCATTTAATAGATGCAAACAGTATTCATAACAACACCATGAAATTGAGTCAAAGCATTCTTATATTAACTCAAGTGCATCTGTACGTGGGTTCTATAGCAACAACTATCTGCTCATACAACTTCTATAGTCTTTGTTCTTCTCTGCTCTCCTATTCTCTTTGGTCTACCACCTACTCCTCTTACAATTGAGAATAATAATACAATACAATACATACGAGGGAGACTTCTCGAGTTTTCCCTCCTACAACTCTAAGCTATCTTATCGAATTAAAATCCCTACAACTACTTACATTTATTACATTAATTGTCTACAACTGAAATATGAGAGAAATTCTCAAGATCTGCGTTACAATCCCCAAAACATTTAAGAGCACGTATGTCTCTCCAGATATTACATTAATGTACCATCCTTTTGAAATTCAAAATATCTTCAAA
>ML831717.1:0-32262 GCA_009831015.1 Picea engelmannii | reverse complement strand
ACATTAATTGTCTACAACTGAAATATGAGAGAAATTCTCAAGATCTGCGTTACAATCCCCAAAACATTTAAGAGCACGTATGTCTCTCCAGATATTACATTAATGTACCATCCTTTTGAAATTCAAAATATCTTCAAAATGTGTGATGGTGTGTATCCAGCTATCCTCTGCTTGTGCTTACTTACGATGCTCTTACATCATACTCCTCTCGTTGAAAAATTCATGGGCTCCTGTCCATGAGCTCCTGCACCATCTGTCAATGTTTTTAGATATCTGCTTCGCTTTCCCAATTGGCATCCTCAATCGGGTGTCCCTTCCATTTTCAAAATATTCAAAATATGTCTTTCTTCGGGTCTTCTTGCCAACTCTCTGATCAATGGTCTTTTCCATCTGCGAATTTTCAGCTATAGGCATCTGTTTGACCCATTGAACTTCTTGTTGATTCTCTTCCCCATCTGCTTCATCTACTCTATAAGGATGCAGATCTGCTACATTGAATATGGGTGATATGCCCACATCATCTGGCAATTCTATCTCATAAGCATTTGCCTCAAATTTTCTCAGAATCTTACATGGCCCTATCTTTTTCATCTTCAGCTTATTATATGTTCCCCTTGGTAAAATTTCTTTCCTTAGATGCGCTAATAACAAATCTCCCACTTTGAACTGAAGCTCTCTTCTGTGTCGATCTTCTCTGTGTTTGTACTCCTAGTTGTAACTCTGCAACCGCTCTTTAATCTTCATGTGGAATTCTTGCATCTCTGCTGCAAAATCTTTCACTCCAGCACTCCTGAACTCATTCTACTCTAAGTTTCTCAACTCAAATACTCCTCTTGGTTTCATTCCATACATTATCTGAAATGGGCTATGTCCTATGCTCCTGTTAGGTGAGTCATTATATGCAAATTCTTCTTGCGACAGAATTTGATCCCACTGACTATGATGTTTAGCTACCAAACTCCTCAACAAGTCTCCCAAACTTCGATTTACTACCTCAGCCTGTCCATCCATCTGAGGGTGATATGTTGAGTTAAAAGATAAACTTGTCCCCGGCTTTTTCCATAGTTGCCTCTAGAAATGACCAACAAATTTGGTATCTCGATATGAAAAAATACTCTTAGGTAAGCCATGAAGTCAAACAACTTCTTTCAAAAACAGGTTTTCAATATGTGTTGCATCACTGGTTTTCTGACATGAATGAAATGTGCCATTTTTGAAAATCTGTCGACTACCAAAAATATGGAATCACAACCTCTCTATGTCCTCGACATTCCTAACAAAAAACCCATGCTTACCGCGTCCCACGGCCTCTCTGGTACTAGAAATGGTTGATACAATCTTGTGTTCTATCTTTTCCACTTCGTGTGCTGGAAAATTCTACATATGTTGACAAATTTCTTCACATCTGTTCTCATCCATGTACAATAATACAAACTATTTAGTTGCAAAAATGTCTTGTCATGGCCGAAGTGTCCAGCCAATCCCCCACTATGTTTTTCCTTTAGAATTTTTTCTCTCATAGAACCCTTTGGGATACACAACTGATTTCCTTTGAATAGCAATCCATCCTGGATAAAGTATTCAATCCATTGGCTTTGGTCTCTCAGAACAAGATTCTAACATACTTCATAAGCATCCTTGAAATCTGAATCAACTTTGTACATGTCCTTAAGGCTATCAAAACCTAAGGTTTTTACACGAAACTCATGCAGAATCAAACATTTCCTGCTCAACACATCAACAACCTTGTTAGCATTTCCAGAAATGTGCTTTATAACAAAAGTAAAGTTCTACATAAATTCAACCCATTTTGCATGTTTCTGATTCAGTTTCTCCTGTCTGGTTATAAACTATAAGGCATGTTTGTCAATATACAAAACAAACTCTTTCGGAACCGAATAGTGCCTCCATTTCTTCAATGCTTGTATGACTGCATAAAAATCCTTATCATACGTGGAATAATTTCTCTTGCCATCATTCATCTTTTCACTGAAGTATGCAACTGGTCTATTGTCTTGACTTAATATTGCTACAATCGTAAATCCACTTGTGTCACATCTCACTTGAAATGTCTTACTTAAATCTGGAAGAACCAGAACTGATTGTCTAGTTATCTTCTCTTTCAACAACTTGAAACTTTTCTTCGCTTCCTTTGTCCAATGAAAATATTTATGTCTTTTCTTGACTGTGCCCATCATTGGTACACAAATTTCACTAAAATTTCTGATGAACTTCCTGTAAAAACTAGCTAATCCATGGAAGATTCTGACTTCAAAGATATTCCTTGGTGACGACCATTCTTTGATTGCTTTTACCTTCTCAGGATCTGTAGTGTCCCGAAGGCCGAGCCCCGTTACCGATCATGATATATGCAATGAATTGTAAATTTGTTCTATAGGCTGGTGAGCCAAGTTTTGTATAAGTTGGAAGGATTATGTGGATGTTAGGCTAGGAAGCCTAAGTGTTTGAGGGCCAGGAGCCTGCTGTTGTACTTGTATGTATGCAGAATAATCAATAAAATATAAACACCGCCAGGTGCATACCGACCACGATGAATGGGTGAAGGGGGAATGAGCGTCCACAGAGTGGGTAAGGAACTAGGGTCTGGAAGGTGGGAAAGGGGCTGAGTGTTGAGCCTAGGGGCTTAGGTCTGGAATAATATTTTAATATTATTTCCTAAAAAGCCATGTGCATAATATTTTATCCTAAGTCCTTTTGGAAGGACACGTGATTTCCCAAGTGGTGGGAGGAATGCGTGCTGGTGGAACACATGCAGTTCCATGGGTGACAAGTGTAAACCCTGGCGCATGCACTAAAAGGCTGGGATGAGCCGTGAGAGGGGTTCCTCCTCCTCCATTCGACCAGGTACGACCCTGAGTGTGGGGGGTGCGAACTTGTCTGCAAGAGACCTCGTGCAATCCTGAAACAAGTGGGGAAAGCCTGTGTTTGTTTTGCGAAATCCATGTGCACCCTCTATCTGAGAGCCGAGAAGATTGTGTTCGTCTGAAAATCCAGTTCACTCCTTACCCGTTCAGAACCAGGGAGTCTGTGTAATTCCCTGCGTGGATTATTGTCACGTGTTCCCGGAATCAACACCGTAAGTCCTTGCTGCCATTGTTAAGATGGTGTGAGAAGCCCGAGTCTGTCTTCCCGGTTGACTGCAGTGGTCACGCAGTTATGGTCTGCGTGAGACTTGTTGGCCTGTGAGCGACTCCCTCCAAGTGAGAGAGTGCGCAGAGGAAGGAGAGAGCTCTTGGAAGGAACCCTGTAGCTGCCACATAACCCAGAGACTTCTGGTCTAGTCTGTTCCTGTAACCCAAGGTAAGGGAGACTGGTAGTCGAAGGATTGTCCAGGTGATAGAGAAGGTGCACTCTCCTGGGGTGGAACAGGCATGTGGGGAATGAGGGCCTGTGGGCAGTGAGAGTGGGAGATTCCTGGGAGAGCATTCTTCCTGGTGGTTGTGTGTGACTGAATTCCCTGTAACCTCAGCCTGAGTCTGGATTCCTTGCCCTGAGGTGGAGCTCAGTCCCAGCTCGGGGGTGACCCACTGTTGAGTTGAGGAGCAGTGCGGTCTACGGCTGGGAGGTTCGTGGAAGGCCTGCATCTGGTTGGTGGATTTCTCCACTGTCACGAGATAAGTGTTTAATTATATTTTTACCACATTTTATCATGACTGTACTGGATCTGTTATCATGTTTTCCACTGTGTAGATGAATTAGTATGAAGTGTTATTGATTGTTAATTATAGAAATAATTCATATGAATACTCTGTGTAGAATGCGTTTACTTGTTTAAATGCATGGGAAGTATATACTGGACTGTACGTGTTATGTGAAAAGTGTGTACAGATTGTTACATAGTGCGCTGAAAGCCTGGGTAAGAAAAAAGGTACACTACAAATTGGTATCAGAGCGAAGGTTTCGACACTGAGCCTAGATGGGCCAGTGGAGCGGTCTTTGGACTGAGAATGCGAGGGGAAATTGAGTTGGGAGGATCAATTTTGGACCCTGGTTTGCTCCGAAGCGTCAAGGAGACACTTGACGAGTTTTATTAGGAACCGTATGAGCCGTTAGATTTCGACCAGAAAACTCGACAACCGTTGGATCTGTCGGGAGGTGTCTGAAGGTTAAAACCTTAGTGATTAAAGGCGAAGGCCCAAAAATAGATCTAGACTGTCTGAAAGACGGAGGACATGTGTCGTGAGATCTTCCATTCTAGAAAATTGGAAAACACGATATCAGAGTCATTAGGAAAAAAATCCCGACAAGGGAGTCGTCTATCGATAATTGGGTTATCGGGATATTGGAAATCGCAGGGACAAGAAGTCCATGCATTGTGAAACCCCGAACCCTGAAACCCTGATGGGAGGTTGACTATGGTCACAGGGTAGAGGTCACGTAGACCATGAGCTAAGCCAGGAGGGCTAATGTGTGAGGGACGCGTCGGGATTCGGAGAATCGCGAATCCTGAGGACATGTGCATTTGGACATTGGAAAGTACGAAACTCTGATAGGAGGTAAGACTGTAGTCCTATGAGAGGCGGTCACATGGACCTAGGCATAGCCGTGAGAGGACTAAGGCAAAGGGTGCATCAGCAAATCGAGAATCGGGAGTTTGTGAGGACAGGAACTCATGTCGTTGGGGATCACGAAACCCCGACACCTGAAGCTTCAATTGGGAACTGTGCCATGTAGATGCATGAACTTGCCACATGCCACCATGGTAGTGGTGACAGCTATGTTGTGGACCCAGAGAGTAGAGTGAGGCAGAATTTCGAAAGTCAGGGTTTGGGGAACAAAGTGGGTCCGAAAGCCTCGTGGGTCGAAACCCCAAAACTTGAAGTCCCGAAATGCCGAGAAGATGGAAGTTCCGAAAACCCGAAGTCCTGGGTACCGAAACTCAAGGTCCCGAAAGTCCCGAAATATCGGAAATTGAAGTTTCGGACACCCGAAAAACACAGAGCTGAACAGATCTCAGACATATATTTCATAACCATCGATGTTTAATAAAGTGTTTTCAATTTCATGAATTGTCAAGAGACGAAGGCTCGACAAATTCGAGTCGTCTGCGTATTAGATTGCAGAGGACTGACGAGTGCCAGAACTATTTGGGAAATTGCCTCAAACGCAAAGAAATGGGAGAGATACATGATACTTATTTAAAACGAAATGTTTTTTTGTATTTTGTCCGAACTGGATTATAAATATTGGGGATTGTTCGCGAAAGTTTAATGGACCGACAAACTTCAAATTGAATTGCACAGTGTGTGTGCAGGGTTCAACGAAGGTCAGGATTCCAGTTAACCAATGCCGATTATGGAGTGGGGAAAAGTGCAGTTTACCCCTGAAATAGAAGATGAACGGGAAGGAAAGGATGTTAACCTGGGAGTCAAAGGATCGAACTCTAATGGGCATGGAAAAGAGATGGATAAGGAAGGACATATGATGAAAATAATTGAAGGGCTGCAAAGAGAGGCCAAGGAGCATCGAGCTGATAGCCGAAAGCTCATGAAAGTCAGGGATCGGTAAGGGGAATTAAACTTCAAATTCATGAAGAGCCTGGAAAGAATAGAGAAGAAACTTGAGAAGGGAAGAGACTCAAGTACGACGGGGAGTCGCAGAAACCATGGGAGAAGAAGTAGGTCAAGGAGTGGTAGTCGACATCTTAGTCGCTCCCAAAGACATTCTGATAGTAAGACACACAGTAGTTCAAGCCCGTCCCCTACCAGAAAACATCGGAAATCTGGGAGAGAGGAATTGAAAGGAGAAATGAACAAGATTAAGCCTCCAACATTCGATGGAGAACATAAGAAGGAGGAAGATGTCGAGACCTGGTTGCTTGGCATGAAGAAATACTTCCAACTACAGAATTATTCTGCTCATACAGAGGGAAGAATTGCAATGTACCAACTGAAAGGAAAAGCATCCTTGTGGTGGGATCAGTTTGTGCAGGTGCAGCACATCAAAGAGAAAGAGGTCACTTGGAAGGAATTCAAGAGGTATTTCGAGAAGAAATACCTGACTAAAAGATACTATGACAGAAAGATGAAGGAGTTCTTCGAACTCAAGTTGGGCAGTATGACCATTGATGAGTATGAACGAAATTTTCTAGAACTACTAAAGTATGTTCCATTCATCAAGGACGAAGTTGTTAAAATTCAGAGGTACCTGAGTGGACTGCTAGCTTCCATTGGTGACAAGATTCAATATGATGATCCTAATACCATGGAAGAAACCATAAGAAGGGAGAAATGGGTATACGAACAACAAAGAGAAAAACCTACCTTTTGGAAGGCTTGGGATGACCAGAAGAGGTTTAAGAAAGAACAAAGGCAGAAGGGAAGCAAGCCTTCCTTTTTCAGAAACAGTCCTTGGGGACAGTCATCTTTTAAAGAGCCCAGGAAAGTTGAAGGGAGTGAACAGATGCCAAGACCTTCACCCATGGAGTGTTGGGGTTGTAAAGGGAATCATAGGTACAGAGACTGCCCCCCACAGAAAAGACAAAGCAAGAACTTTCCAAACTGTTCAGCAAGATGAAACAGTGGAGGTTATGGGAAGAATAATGTCGAGGATCTACGTAGCCCTGAACAACAAGCAAGCAAAATTTCAATCGCACCTGATTGAAGTGGAAGGTATGATTAACAACTGACCCCTTGTTATTTTAATTGATTCAGGGGCTAGCCATAGCTATGTAGATCCTAGAGTGGTGGAAAGTTTGCATCTAATGAAGAGCAAACATGAGAAGTCTTGGTTAGTGCAGTTAGCCACAGGGACCAAGAGGAAGGTCACTGAATTGGTTAAGTTCTGTTCGGTGGACATGAAAGGAATGAGCACTAACGCTGAATTGAACATTCTGCCTTTAGGCTCATATGATTGCTTAATTGGGATGGACTGGTTGGACCAACACCATGCCCTTCTGGATTTTCGTAACAAGAAGTTCACATGTCTGGACGAAGAGGGAAATCAGGTAACAATCCAAGGAATTCCTAGAGTTGTGGCTGTTAGAGAAATCTCAGCCATGCAGCTGAAGAAATGTTACCGGAAAGGCTGTCAATTATTTGCAGCCCGGGTGGAAGAGAAGCATCCCAAGATGTAGTATCGAATTTGGAAGACCATGAAGTACTCAGGGAGTTCAAGGATGTATTTTAGGAGGTACCTGGACTACCTCCGAGGAGGGACATCGATTTTTCTATAAATTTGATGCCTGGAACAACTCCAGTTTCGAAAGCTCCTTATAGAATGAGTACACCAGAGCTGAAAGAGTTACAATTGCAGCTCGAAGAGCTACTAAAGAAAGGTTACATTCGCCCTAGCGTGTCTCCATGGGGAGCCCCAGTCCTATTTGTGAAGAAGAAAGATGGGACGATGAGGCTATGCATTGACTTTCGACAGTTGAATAAAGTCACTGTCAAGAACAAATATCCTCTACCAAGGATTGATGATCTTTTCGATCAGTTGAAGGATGTGAAAATATTTTCGAAAATAGATCTTTGATCTAGATATCATCAAGTGAGGATAAAATATGAAGACATCAACAAGACCACCTTCAGAACAAGGTACGGTCACTATGAATTTACGGTGGTGCCATTTGGACTGTCCAACGCGCCTGATGTCTTCATGTGCTTAATGAATGGAGTGTTCAGAAATTATATGGACAAGTTTGTCATAGTCTTCTTAGACGATATCTTGGTGTATTCCAAGACAGAGGAAGAACACGAACAACACCTCAGAATGGTGCTGCAGGTGTTGAGAGAACACCAGTTGTACGCAAAACTGAGCAAGTGCTCATTTTACCAAAAGAAAATCCATTATTTGGGACACATTATATCATAGAAGGGGATTGTTGTGGATCCTGAGAAGGTACAAGCCATTCGAGAATGTCTAGCACCAAGGAGTGTGACAGAAGTTAGATCTTTTATGGGTTTGGCAGGCTACTATAGGAGGTTTATAACTGGATTTTCAAAGATAGCCCATTCTATCACTTCCTTGCAAAGAAAGGGGAAGAAGTTCCAGTGGACTGATGAATGTGAGAGCAGCTTCTAGCAATTGAAGCAACTGCTCACTAGTGCTCCAATTCTGAGGATTGCAGATCCAAACAAGGATTATGTAGTGTGCACAGATGCGTGTAAGGAAGGGATGGGAGGAGTTCTTAGCCAAGAAGGATTTGTAGTTTGCTATGAGTCCCGGAAGTTGAAGGAACATGAGAAGAATTACACCACCCATGATTTGGAGCCGGCAGCAATCATCCACGCCTTGAGGAAATGGAGACATTACCTCATGGGCAAGAGATTTGAATTAAGAACAGACCACAACGGTCTGAAATATTTATTTGATCAACCAACCTTAAATTCCAGGCAAATTAGATGGCTGGAATTTCTGTGTGAATATGTCTTTGATATCCAACATATCAAAGGGAAAGAAAATAAGGTGGCTGATGCACTCAGTAGAAAAGTGCACGAATTACATACTACAACCATTAGCATGTACAGAACTGAGATTAAAGACAGGATTCTTGAAGCTTCAAATGATGATTTGCAGTACAAAAGACTTGTAGCAAAGCTACAACAGCATGAGAAACCACAAAACCAGGAAAGTTACACCTTGGGAACTGATAGTTTACTTCTGTATAAAAATAGAGTGTATGTACCTAATGTACTTATGTTGGTCATCCTGGATATCAAAAGACTCTGGCAGCAGTCAAAAGCCATTATTTTTGGCCGGGGTTGAAGAAAGATATTGTTGAATACATCGCTAGATGTATGGAGTGCCAAAAGGTTAAGGCTGAGCATAGACACCCAGGAGGGTTGTTGCAGCCTTTACCTATTCCTGAGTGGAAATGGGACGTGGTAACAATGGATTTTATCACAGGATTGCCCAGAACAAGAAAGCAACATGATTCAATCATGGTGGTGGTGGACAAGCTTACTAAAGTTGCCCATTTTATTCCACTGAAAACCACCCACAGAGCAGCAGATGTTGTTGATATATTTTTAAAAGAAGTTGCATGCTTGCATGGAATTCCTAAGACAATTGTGTCTGATAGGGACCCAAAATTCACTTCGAATTTCTGGAAAGGACTATTCAAAGGATTCAGAACGAATCTGAACTTTAGTACAACGTATCATCCTGAGTCTGATGGACAGAGAGAGAAAGAGTAAATAGAGTAATAGAAGATATGATGAGAATGTATGTGATGGATAAACCATCGAGGTGGGAAGACTACCTGCATTTGGTAGAATTCGCCTACAATAATGGGTATCATACATCTCTGAAGATGAGCCCGTTCGAAGCACTTTATGGAAGAAAGTGCAACACTCTAGTGAGCTGGGATAATCCAGCTGACAAAGTAGTAGTTGGACCTGAACTACTCAAAGAGATGGAAGATCAAATGATAAAAATCAAACAGAATCTGAAAGCTGCCCAGGAAAGGCAGAAAAGTTACGCTGATAGTAACATAACCCATAGAGAATTTAAAGTGGGTGACCATATTTTCCTGAAAGTGAAAACTAACAGGAGTTCCCTGAGGCTGGGAAGTTGCGCCAAGTTGGCAGCAAGATTTTGTGGGCCATTTGAGATCCTGGAAAGGATTGGGCCAATTGCATACATGCTTGCATTACCTGCATCTATGAATGTACATAATGTGTTTCATGTTTCACTACTTAAGAAATATGTACCGGATGCTAATCATGTTATCGATTGGACTGTGATTCAGGTGGAACCAGAAGGTGTCCTGCAAGTGCATCATGTGCGCATATTGGACAGGAAAAGAAAACAGCTCCGGAATCGAGCTATAGATATTGTAAAGGTATAGTGGACCTGGTATGATCCTGAAGACGTGACATGGGAGCATGAAGAAGTAATGCGGGCAGAGTACCCGCATCTTTTTGAAAATTTTGAAAGTCTTGCAGAGACAGTGTAAGTTGCACTGAGGACAGTGCAAAAATAAGGGGAGGGGGATTGTAGTGTCCCCTAGGCCGAGCCCCGTTACCGATCATGATATATGAAATGAATTGTAAATGTGTTCTATAGGCTGGTGAGCCAAGTTTTGTATATGCTGGAAGGCTTATGTGGATGTTAGGCTAGGAAGCCTAAGTGTTTGAGGGCCAGGAGCCTGCTGTTGTACTTGTATGTATGCAGAATAATCAATAAAATATAAACACCGCCAGGTGCAGACCGACCACGATGAATGAGTGAAGGGGGACTGAGCGTCCACAGAGTGGGTAAGGAACTAGGGGCTGGAAGGTGGGAAAGGGGATGAGTGTTGAGCCTAGGGGCTTAGGCCTGGAATAATATTTTAATATTATTTCCTAAAAATCCATGTGCATAATATTTTATCCTAAGTCCTTTTGGAAGGACACGTGATTTCCCAAGTGGTGGGAGGAATGCGTGCTAGTGGAACGCATGTAGTTCCATGGGTGACAAGTGTCAACCCTGGCGCATGCACTAAAAGGCTGGAATGAGCCGTGAGAGGGGTTCCTCCTCCTCCATTCGACCGGGTATGACCCTGAGTGTGGGGGGTGCGAGCTTGTCTGCAAGAGACCTCGTGCAATCCTGAAACGGGTGGGGAAAGCCTGTGTTTGTTTTGCAAAATCCGTGTACACTCTCTGTTTGAGAGCCGAGAAGATTGTGTTCGTCTGAAAAGCCAATTCACTCCTTACCCATTCAGAACCAGGGAGTCTGTGTAATTCCCTGCGTGGATTGTTGTCACATGTTCCCGAAATCAACACCGTAAGTCCTTGCCGCCATTGTTAAGCTGGTGTGAGAAGCCTGAGTCTGTCTTCCCGGTTGACTACGATGGTCACGCAGTGTTGGTCTGTGTGAGACTTGTTGGCCTGTGAGCGACTCCCTCTAGGTGAGAGAGTACGCAGAGGAAGGAGAGAGCTCTTGGAAGGAACCCTGTAGCTGCCACAGAACCTGGAGACTTCCGGTCCGGTCTGTTCTTGTAACCCAAGGTAAGGGAGACTGGCAGCCGAAGGACTGTCCAGGTGACAGAGAAGGTGCACTCTCCTGGGGTGGAACAAGCATGTGGGGAATGAGGGCCCGTGGGTAGTGAGAGTGGGAGATTCCTGGGAGAGCATTCTTCCTGGTGGTTGTGTGTGACTTAATTCCCTGTAACCTCAGCCTGAGTTTGGATTCCTTGCCTTGGGGTGGAGCTCAGTCCCAGCTTGGGGGTGACCCACTGTTGAGTTGAGGAGCAGTGCGGTCTACGGCTGGGAGGTTCATGGAAGGCATGCATCTGGTTGGTGGATTTCTCCACTATCACGAGATAAGTGTTTAATTATATTTTTACCACATTTTATCATGACTGTACTAGATCTGTTATCACGTTTTCCGCTGTGTAGATGAATTAGTATGAAGTGCTATTGATTGTTAATTATAGCAATAATTCATATGAATACTCTGTGTAGAATGCGTTTACTTGTTTAAATGCATGGGAAGTATATACTGGACTGTATGTGTTATGTGAAAAGTGTGTACAGATTGTTACATAATGCATTGAAAGCATGGGTAAGCAAAAAGGTACACTACAGGATCCATCTTCAACTCGTTCGAAGAGATTGCGAACCCTAAATAAATGAGTTATGTCTTCATGAAAGACAACTTCTTTATATTTATCAACAACTTCTCTTGTTGTAACCTCCTCATCACTAGAGAGATAAATGTCTCAAATGTTCTTCCTCGGTCTTACTAAAGATCAGTATATTGTTAAGATACACAATTACAAACTTTCCAATGAAATCTTTCAAGAATTCGTTCATCAATCTCATTAAAGTACTTGGCGCATTCGTCAAACCAAATGAAATGACAAGCAATTCATACAACCCTTATTTCATCTTGAATGTTGTCTTCCATTCATCACCTTCCCTCATTCTAATCTGATGATATCCGCTCTTCAAATCAATTTTTGAAAAAAAAAATTCTCCACTCAAGCAATCCATCAAGCCATCCATCATGGGTAAAGGAAATATATACCTAATGGTGGTTTTTTTTATAGCCCTTGAGTCTGTACACATCCTCCATCCACCATCCTTCTTCAGACTTAACACTGTTGGCACAACACATGGACTCAATCTTTCTCTAATCAACCCTTTGTCCATCAAATCTTGGACTTGTTTTTTAACTTCTTCATTTTCCTGTGGTGTCAATATGTACGTTCCTTTGTTTGGTAAACTCGTTCTTGGTATAAGGTTAATGTGATGGCTTATACTTTTGATGGGCAACAACGAACAAGTTAAATCGTCCACCACAATATCAGAGAAATTCTCCAGCATTTCCTAAATCTCCTCAAGTAGATCATCTATTGAGGTATTGGTCAATATGACTCTAGGTTTCCTCACCACAACAAACTGTATTTCTTCATCTTTCTTGACTTCATCCATAAGTTCCTTCCCACTCATGAGAAGTATAGTATTACTTGTTTCTTCTTTCACCTTCTTGTCTTCAATTGGTAGCAACATATGTGTCCTACCATTCTTTTTCAAGGTGTATGTGTTCTTTCTTCCTTAATGAATAACATTTCTATCATATTTCCAAGGTTTCCCCAACAAAATATGATAGACATCCATGGGAATAACATCACATAATATCTCATCTCTATATCCCCCTATCTTAAATTCAACTAAACATTGTTTAGTGACTGTTACCTTATGTCCTTTTTGCAACCATGAAACTTTGTATGGGCTTGGATGTGCAATTGTTTCCAATTCCAACTTTTCCACCATCTCTGAGGATATTGATTATCTGTGATTCCACTGTAAACAATCACCTTTCATACCTTATCCTTGGTCTTGAAAGCAATTATGAACAAACTGTTCCTTTGGACTGGATTCTCCGTCTCTTTCTCTGGCTTCAAGAGAATTTTCCTCATCATTAAGGATCTTCCGCCTTCTGTATCTTCTACCTCAACATTTCACCTTTGCGCTTATGAAATGTGAGCTTCGCCTCCTCCATCCCTTTTTCTATTGGGACACTCAAAATATTTGTGTCCGATCTTTCCACAAACAAAACACTTCATTTCACCTCCTTTGCATATTCCTCTTCCTTTGGCTTGAGGAAATGTGTTCCAATCGGCATATTGTCCTCCTTTTGAGCTTCCTCCCCTATCTGGGTGGTTATGAGGTTTATTTTCTTCATCCTTAGGATTCTGTACTCTGTCTTGGGAAATTTCTTTGCCTCTACTCTGACTTCTACCTCTGCCCCTTTGACCTTGGTTTCGGGCCAATTTTACTTTTTCCTTTGAAGCAATCTGATAAGCATCTTCCACATTCCTGATTGTCACCATGCTCATATCATCTTTAATTTCATATTTCAAGCCATTCATTTATCTGGAAACCTTTTCATCATCACTCTTGTGATGATCAGATCTGATGTTGAATCTGTAAAATTCTTCAGTGTATTCCTTCACTGTCATCCCTTTCTATTTCAAATTTTGCATTCTTCGAAACAGATTAATTTGGTAATCTATGGGTATAAACTTGGCTTTCATCTTTGCTACCATCCTATCCCATCTTTTGATTATTTGTTTTCCTTTGCAACACATGTCAGCCTGCAATTCATCCCACCACAGTGTTGCATGCCCTTTCAGTCTAGTGACTACGTTCTTTACTTTCTTGTCTTCTTCGATATCCTCATAATTGAATTATTTATCTAGAGCTCTAAACCAATCTAGCAGCTTCTCAACGTCTAAGTTTCCTTCATACAATAGGATGTCCATTTTTTCTCTGGCACATATCCTTGCAACAACTTTGAATAAACATTCCTCTGTAGCATCTTTGGCTACAACTTCTTCTTCATCTTCATATTCTTTTCACTTTCGGCCTCACTGATATCTCCAGTATCAGTTGTTCACCTCTGTATTGTATCCATAACATCCAATCAAGCACGAATTTATCTCATTTCCCTTTCCATGCCTGGATCGGGCATGGGTCTCTCTTGACGTCTCCTTGGCGTCATTGTTTCAATCTATCCACACAGAATTCAAATCACAACTGTCTTTTTTCTTCCTTCTATAGAAAACAAAATTTGTTAGCTCTGATACCACCTAACGTAGCGCCCCTACCTCAGCAGGGTCTGCTTGACCTCCCAATATTTGGATCTTCCTAATTCCCTGAGTCGAAATGGCTCTCTAGTTCCCACTGGAACCTTGAATGCATATAAAACCACATGTCCTTCTTAGAAGTTACGCCTGTGCGAAAAATCACTAGGTGTGAACCCCTTGTCTGCGTGACCACCGACTTAGCCCAAATGGCTCTTCAAGTTTTGTGACTTCATGTTTCACGATTTCGGGATTCCTGCTGCGAGTCACCCTGACTCCTCTGATTCTCATATCTCCAACTCTGCACACTCCTTGCGATAGCAGTTCTTCAACTACTCACCTGGTTGGAAAAGTCTAAGACTTTTCTCGGCCTAGCCTGTGCACACCTTGCACGCCTAAGTGTTATACTTGCACTTTTGCTGGTATGAGAACAATTCTATCTCTCCTGAGCTTTTTTGAGGTAAAACTCAGAGTCTCGTCAACGCACTCCTTGCAGACCTTCACTGCACCCCTTGCAGGAATTCTTAGGAAGAGAAACAATTAAAACTCATACTCTCCCTTTCACAGACTTCATACGTTCAACATGAAATCATACACACAAAGCATTGAAACAAATGCATAACAGATCATATAAGCAAATTGTAAACATACCATTCAATAGATGCAAACAATATTCATAACAACACCATGAAATTTAGTCAAAGCATTCTTATATTAACTCAAGTGTGTTTGTACGTGGGTTCTATAGCAACAACTATCTGCTCATACAACTTCTACAATCTCTGTTCTTTTCTACTCTCCTATTCTCTTTTCTCTACCAGCTACTCCTCTTACAATTGAGAATAATAATACAATACAATACATATGAGGGAGATTTCTCATGTTTTCCCTCCTACATCTCTAAGCTATCTTATTGAATTAAAATCCCTACAACTACTTTACATTTATTACATTAATTGTTTACAACCGATAGATGAGATTAATGCTCAAGATCCATGTTACAATCCCCAAAACATTTAAGAGCACTTATGTCTCTCCAGATATTACATTAATGTGCCATCCTTTTGAAATTCAAAATATCTTCAAAATGTGTGTTGGTGCATATCCAATTGTCCTCCGCTTGTGCTTGTTTGTGATGCTCATGCATCAAACTATAACACAAAAAAATCGATTAGATAATAGGGTGAACGGAAATCATTCCCCTCCCCAACACACAACAACTTTAACACTAAAAATTCGCTGAGGAAATAGGGTGAACGCAGAGCATTCCCCTCCCAAACACGCAGTAATTTTAAAACTAAAAAACTTTGTTGAGGTAATAGGGTGAACGCAGATCGTTCCCCTACCCAACACATAGTAACTTTAACGCAAAAAAATTGTTGAGGTAATAGGTTGAATGCAAAGTTTTCCCCTCGCAAACACACATTAACTTTAACACTAAAATTTCACTAAGGTAATAGGGTGATCGTAGAGCGTTCCCTTCCCCAACACATAGTAACTTTAACACAAAAATTTCACTGAGGTAATAGGCTGAACACAGAGCATTCCCCTCTCCAACACACAGTAAATTTAACACTTAAAATTTGTTGAGGTAATAGGCAATTAACCAAACTGAGATTTCTCCTAGTGATCTATACATCAATTTACACTTCTTTAAGAAACTGTAGATATCAAGGTTACAATATACAATCATTATATCGCCAAGAACACATGAATTTTATAAACATTCATATCTAAATTTCATTAGAATCAATATTCAAATCTAGAAGAGTACATTGATTCTATGTTAACACAAATAATTAAATATATAGTACCGTGACCAAAAAATAGTGGTACTGGAGTTGCTCGTCTGACCGAAAACCAGCGTGCGTCCTTTGCAAGCTTGCACCTAGTCAACTTCGCCTACTTTCTAATCATTGAGACCTCACCAGTACCTCCCATCCAACTCTAGGGGTACTCTTCTTCCCCCTAGGCCCCCTGAGCCTCAAAGGGGACATGCACAAACAACCAGAGTCCTCTAGCTCCCAGCTCGCCTCGCAAGGTAGATCCACCACTCTCTCTCTCAAGCTAGCTATCCCAACTCTCACAAGTAAAACCAGTCAGAATTTTTGCAGCATAACATTACTCATAACCAATGTGATCCATTCCTCCTCTGAGCCATTTGTTTTATAGAATTTCCTTAGTGACAACTTGCCATTTGCATATTTAATTAATTATTTTTAATTTAATTAGGAATTATTCCCTCCATACACTTGTCACTCCTTCCCTTAGTTGCACAAGTAAATCCACAATTTAATTTAATTAAAAGTCAATTTCTCTCATCCATCCCAAAAGTGCTCCTAAAATCACTCCTAGTTGTCCCTTTACGCCCTTTATTCTCAATTAATGACTGGCGCCTTTCTAAAACTAAGTTGAGTTAAAATAGGAATGTTCTCTAGTTAGACTAGACTCTAGATACATTTCTATACTTACACATTCTTTTATGCTTTATTCCCTTCTTATTTTAATTTCTAATTTGGTATTTTATGCACACATGTGTATTGTATTAATTCTTTAGATTCATTTCATCTCTCTTAATTTCTTAAGTTGGTTTACCCTTTTTCTTATTTTATCTAATTTATAATTTAGTTTTAGAAATCTCATCAAGATTTATACTTTCGTTTGGGAGGTATAAAATTAATAATTTCAATCCTTAATTAATTAATTAAATCCGACAATGTTTAAAGATTTTACAAGATGTAAAAATTCGCTCAAGGTTTTCTAGTCCACCTAGGTTCATTGGCTCAAATTTTAATTATGCGACATGCCCTTCAATCCACACTCCATGCTCCAAGTGTGCCACTCTCCTTTGATTCAAATTTTAATTATGTGACGTGCCCTTCAAGAAGCACTCTGTGCTCCAAGGGAGTGACTCGCCTTTGACTAGGTTTGGTAGTTTTCCAACCCTTGGAGTCAATACTCCATTTAGGTGAACTTGTGAGAGACTAAGGGATTCTAAGGAATAAGGACCCTACCTTATTGTGTGCCCCTTAGAAAATATTCTTGAGCGACTGTCTCAGTCTTCCCTCACGACATCGTGGATCTCTCGAACTAGGTAAGCATTAACCTACAATTCGAGCCACGACGAGAGTGCTAGTAGGTTGTGACAGGGATGCTGCCACACCTGTCCCTCAATATCTGGTTATTGTGCATGGCCCCTTTACTCCTTATGTGAGTCAGATTAGCAAGCAATCATCAGCTTGCATCCATCAACAAAACATTGTCAATGATCCATAAATAACATCATAATATACCTGATCATATATCACATATGCATAAAGGAAATACTCAAACCAATAAAATCTACTCCCTGACTCAATCTGGAGTCCAAGGAGGTCCATAGATGCCATCGACATCCTCAATCTGTCAAGTGTCCTGCATACTCAAGGGAAACTCGTCAATAGCATCTATCAATACATAGCTATCAAATAACATAACATCATAATCCACCAGCATCATCATAGGAATCCATAAGCGAAACAGACAACCATACACTAAAACTAGATCACTTGCATGCAAGTGTCCTGAAAGAATAAGTCAATAACATGTGCTCGCAAGAGCAGGATGTCACATCAATATATTGATTAAGGGGTTTTGCTGGGAGAAGAGTCATTTTTCCCCACCAATTGGTGAGCTTGCTTGTATTTGTTGGATAATTATTGAAGAGTTTGGTTTAAGAGGATGATCGATAGTGAACCCATTACCATTTATTTCTTCTATTTAGAGGGATATACCTAAAATCTTATATAATTAAATTGTTGAATTTTGATACTCTCGGATAGTATTTATATTACTAATTTTTAATAATTTGAAATGGTTGATTTACTTGCATTACTTGTGTTTACTCCATCAATTCTCAAATGACTACATGGAATTGTTGTATATAATATATATAATCACATGTAACCAATCAATTGGGTTTAGCTCGGGTGGTTGGGAGGAATGATTGTTATCCTCCACACCCAGGTTCAATTCCCATAAGTGACTTGTTGATCTCATAATGATTATGTTGTTGTAATGGATTTGAGCCTTGTTGTTTATTGGCCTTGTGCCCTGAAGATTCTAGGGTTTACCCTAGGTACCATCCTTGAAATGAAGGGAAATAATTGGGGGTTTTTACTAGGCTTTATAACTTGGAAAAAAAATAATCAAATGCAACTATGAATTCTTTTTTATTATTATTAGACTCTATTGTGATAAAAAGGACCATGGTTAAATTTGCATAAATTTAATGTCCTCACAACAAAATAGGGAAAATAAATAAATAGTAAATAGTAATATAGAAATCAAGATTAGTTATCACACTTACTCATCCCACCCCATTGCTCTCATGACTCGGTGAATATGATAACTATATAGTGTTTGGGCACTTCATCTAACCATTATTTAGCGATGGCACTTTCTTCCACTACCATACACAACATAAAAGGAAGGTCTTTCCTTTCTCTTCTCGACAATGCTTCATGAATCGTCTTCCCCTCTAGCTCTCTTTAGTGCAAGGAGAAACAATCCAACCGCTTATTTCCTTCTGTGACTACCCTAATAGAGTAATACTATGGCTCCAAATAGTGAATGAGTAGGAATATCAAGGGAAGGTAATGGTTTCCTAATCAACACAACCTTTAAGTTTATCTACCACTATCTATCTCTCTTCCATGGTCTCCAACCACTTGTCACTATGTTGATTTTATTCGTTTTCATACTTGGATTAATGGAGTTTCTATGGAGAATGTGACATGGATTTGAAGATTGTTAAATTAGTGCATGGAAATGAGAGAATGAGATAATCCCCATGAAGTAGGGAAATTGAATGAAGGACTTTCACACTTTCTCGAGATGATTGTACTTTGTTCATGTTCCATAATTACATAAAATAGTTTTCCTTGGCCAACCTCTTCATGCATTCATGGTTTGGATTTTTAATTCAAAGGTGATGGGAAAGCTTTATCCAATGCACAATGATACAAATAATATAAGTTCCTACATTGACACTTGGAAATAGAGGCTTCATTTCCTATAGGCCCCCTTTCATCTTCCCTTCTTGTGGATTCATAACCCCCTTGTTCTCTCCACAACCATCTTGGATCATTATATTATGTTGTATCATAGCATTGCATTTTTTTAATATATCTTGGAGTTGCATTACGGTAACTCTACATATGGTTTGATAGAAAGCATGTTTATAGCCTTTCTAGCAATACAATTGTCATTGAGGTTAGAGACATCAAAATTGCACATTGTAGGCCTTGAATCATAAGATCTCCAATTCTAGGCTATTAGTGGGGTTTTCAGGGTCTAACTAAAATTGCCCACTATTGGTCCCAAATTTTGTTTTCCTATTCTAAATTATAAATAAAAAATATATATAGTAACTATATAGCTTCATTATGGATTAAACCCCCCAAAATGTTTTGAAAAGAAAATGATAAACCTTCTATAGAATTTTTTGTAATATGTGGATCCTAGATAATGATAAATCCTATTGTTATCTAAATAAATCTAGAATAAAAAAAATGTAGGAATGCAAGGAAAAGGCCTCAATACCCCCAAAATATGCCATCGCCTACTAGATCTAATATCAAGACTAGCACCTTTGAATGGTGCATGCATGTCAAATAATGACAATAAATATAAGAACAATAATTCAAGCATCTTAAAAAAGTATTAGATGCTTAAGAGGATGTCAAATGCTAATCTAGTTTCATTCTCAACCTTTTATGTGGTAGAGAAACCCAAGGGATTTTATAGTGTGGCTATCATCTATTCATTGATGCATAATAATTTGTTTTTAGGGTCATTTGAGATCTCAAATTTCCCTATTGTTTATAGTTTTTCAAGGTAAAATATGAATAGCTAGGCTAAGATGGGTGTCTTATAGAGGAAATTAAATTAAGCATGAGGATGGGTTTCACATATTGAAAAAATGAAAGGAATTTGAAATTACTAATGAACTTTTTAAATATTAAGTAAAGATTCATTGTAAAATAGAAAGACAAATCACTTGGTTTAAGAAAAAATTGACAAACTTGGAGATAGACAAGTGTTTCCACACAAGATCAACTAGGGCAACAAAGTAGTCAATAAAAATGTGAATAGCTAAAAAATCAGGCTCCAATTTGACCTTTAAATAAGGTAGATGAAAGGAAGACATGCTCAAGATTTTCTCACATTCCTAAGGACAATGGCCTTAGTATTGTTCGATACAAATTCTATTCCATATCGTATCTGAAGGATAATCTATCATCTCCTCACTGAACATGATAAACAATAGAAGTATGATCCCATGTAAGCAGTATTATATTGGATTGGTCCTCAATTCTCAAGAAAGGATGTCAACACGAATTGAGTGCACACCCTAATCAATTGGGTTGATTATGTTAATTTGTGATGTTGAATTAAAATGAAGGCGAATTAGAATTTGTCAAGGTGTTATTCAACAACTCTAATGGTCATGGCTCTGGTATAGATCTCACCTCGCCTCATCTCTGTTCGGATCCACATGGGACACTCCCATGGACCCCTCTAAGGGTGGGGGACCCCACCAAACTCTCTGCCTTCGGATCTTCAGGATTTTCAATCTTTGATCTCTTCCTATGCAAAGTCTCACAAGTCTACTACCTCCAAATTTGTTAAAAAAATGGACGAGATTCCTAAAGTGGTCGTTCACCCCTCTTTGGCTCGCCCACTAGCGCTCAGACTAGCAGAAAATGGGTTGATAGGGAAGTTCATTGGTCATTGGCCCTCTCACAAAGCCATGCACCATTGGTTAGACCTAAATTGGAGAAAAATTATCCAGGGGCAGATGTTTGCGGTTTTCTGCATTAAGGGTTTCTTTTCATTCCTTTTTGAAAAAAAATAAGATAGGGATTTAATCTTTGACACTGGCCCGTATTTCATGGGTGAAAGAGGAATGCACATCAATAAATGGACCCCAGATTTCAGTATAGAAAATGACATTCCTTCGGTATTCTATGTCTGGTTCAGACTTCCCTTTCTTCCTCTACATTGTTGGAATGATGAAACCCTAAAAAGCATAGGAAACTTGTTGGGAAAATACATCGATTGTGTTGAACCACGAGAAGGGCTTCAAGCTTGTGCCAGACTGTGTGTGGAAGTGGATCTGGAAAAAGGATTACCAGAAGCAATTCAGTTGATCTTGGACAACGGGTGTTGCATGGTTGACTATGAACAAATCCCATTCAAATGAAATCATGTCATGAATATAGGAACTTCATGAAAATATTCCCACAAGACAAAGAATCCCATCCGCAAGATTCAAAACAGGACCAATGGAAACAACTGAAAAGGAAAAAAAATAATGGGAAGGTGATTTCCTTGAACCCCCCACAAGGACAAGGAAAAAAATCCATGAATCCACGAGAAAGAACCTCGAGCTCCCCCCAAAAAGGAGAATCTAGTCATAATTGGTTCGTTGGGATCCCAAATCCAAAAGAAAACATGGAAGCTCATAGGGATCATTAGGAAGGAAACGGAAAAAGGAGACAAGAAGAAACAAAAGAAGAAAATAGAAAAAGAAAATAGAAATAAATCTCGATCTCAAGTGGGGATGATACAGTTAAATATGTATCGTATCCCCCTTCATAAATTCATGCTCTCTTTGATGAAGACCAACAAGAAACCTCTGATAGTGACTCAAACTTGGAGGTCACCCAACCAACCATACCAAAAAAAGCAGGAAGAAAATCTAACAGAAACAAAAGGGAATCGACAACAGATCGGGAGAAGGAATTAGGCATCCAAAAAACTTTAGAGGAAGCGCTTAGGAAAGAGAGAAAATCAGGTAAAAACAAGTCAACCCTTCACAAGGGAACATATTCTTAGCCCTCTAAAGGGGGGGGGAGCAAATATCATTGGTAAAATGATGAAAGTTGTCTCCTGGAATTTTAGAGGTTTAGGGAGCACAAAAATAAAATAAAATAAAATAAATAAATAAATAAAATAAAAAGTATGAAATCTCTTAATAAAAAAAACCCCCTCAATCCTTCTACTCCATGAGACAAAAATGAGGTAACAAGAAACCCTCTAAGAAATGAAAAAAAATTGCAGAAAAGGAGAAGGAAAAGAAATTAGATCAAGAGGCGCCTCAGGGGGCTATGTACAATATGGAACACATAAGATTTCATTCTAAAGGATCATCTGCAATATTAGTTCTGGACGATGGTATCTCTCTCCAGGAAATCCACATGTAAGATCTACATAATTATCAATGTTTATATGCCAAATAATTACATGGAAAAAGATGAGTGTTGGGGATCCCTCCTAGATCTATCCAATGAAAATATCCCCCAAAATATTATTATAGCTGGGGATTTTAATACTACAAGAGGGCTAAAATAAAAGCGAGGAGGATCCATATTCAAAGATCAATTCAGAGAAAAAATGGATGATCTTATCTTGGATCTGGATCTCTTTGATGTTCCCCCTTCCAAAGGACAATATACTTGGAACAACAGAAGAGCAAGGCCAGGCCACATTGCTTCCAGGCTCGATCGTTTTCTAATAAGTAGCTCATTTATTTCACTACCATACTTAGCCTCTTCAATGATCCTTTTGTGGGAAGGATCGGAACATCATCCTATCTCGTTGGTCTTTGAAACTCAGAAAAATTGGGGACCTATCCCTTTCAGATTTAACCCTATGTGGATGGACCGCCCAGATTTCTTCCCCATTGTGTCGCGAGTCTGGAACCAATGGATCAATGGATCCCCAGTGTTCATTTGGGAGTAGAAAATGAAGCTAATAAAAGAGACTCTTAATCCTGGGCAAATCTCTCCTCGAGACCGCTCTAGCTCAAGGTCATGGAAAAAAGCTACAACTAGAAAAAATCCAATGGGATATGGAGACAAAAGAAGTCCAGCAAAGCCAAATAATGTCTGAGAAAAATGCACACAAAGAATACATTCAAGCTCTAAAAGAAGAAGAAATCACTTGAAGATTAAAATCCATAAGCCTCTAGCTGCAAGCAGGTGATCAAAATATGTATTTCTTCCATAGACAAACAAAGGCAAGACAGTGGACAAATGAAATCTCAGAAATAAAAACTCAGACGAGAGATATCATAAAAGAGTTTGATCAAATAAAGAAGCAAACCACCAGCCACTTCTCCAAGTTGTACACCTCGGAGATAAACTCAGAGGAAGACTTAAGTGACTCACTCCTCACTCATATTCCAAGCAAAATCTCTGAAGAAGACAACCATAAGCTCAATCAACGAATTGAAGAAAAGGAAATCCTAAAAGCAATCAATCAATTCCATGAGGATAAAGCCCTAGGCCCGGATGGGTTCACTCTTCACTTCTGATGACCTACCAAGTCAGTAACCCACAATAGATAGCCTTAAATAACTAAAGACTTCAAACCCACAAGAGACTTCAAACCCTTTGGTAACTCCATATTTTAAATATTTCCCTATAACAGTTATTATAAACATTGAACGATTTGATTTTCTAGTTCACAGGTTCATTGGTTTTGTTTTCTACGCAGCTATACCATGATTCCACTTTTCTAATTATGTACTTAGCCTTAGCCTTCACCTTGTAGACAAAGACTATAGCCAGATTACACACAAGGTATTCAACACATAATATTAAGTTCTAAGACTTAAACTATTCTGCAAATATACATAGTCAGATTCCAAACAACTCAAAACTATACCCCATAACCATTACGGGTCTGCTCCAATCTATGACCCACCAAACTCCTTTACAGCCTCCAAAATGTTACCAACCGTCCAATTGGGTTATCAAATTTCAAAATAAACCAAAAGAGGATTTTATTTAGAATTTCAATCATGCTCGATCGTGTTAACCTCCTTTCTGCTTCTCGCCCTGATATGGATATTCGCCATAGATTTAAACCCTTGCTAGGATCGATGGTTACCATTTAAAGATTTGTCAACCCTTTGTTCTTCGACTCTTTTGATGTTGGATCCATCCAATTGACGGCTATTATAAACTTTTTATCTGATCCAACGATACCTGTAGCTTAATTATCTACATTCACGATTTTACAATTAGAATACAATGAACCTCAACTTTTTCCCTGGGTCTAATTGTTCCATGTTAATGGGTTTCATATCTTATGTAATGGATTCTATTAATTGACCATTTATAACCTTACCACAACACATTTTACGCAGAGATATATAAAAATGCATAGCTATATCAATCACACATAACTGAGACCTATTATAATAGTTTTCACAGAGGTTAAACACACAAAATAATCTCACATCCTCAATGATAGGATTTCACTGTCATGAACAGAGATTCCTTTAGATTAAGCTCGAAACAAAGCTTTCCACACTATATTAATTCAATATAAATGAATTGTACATAGCCAAATAAACCTGATCATTTCATTGTTAACCTCTACTTCGTCCTAAGGTCTGATTTACATTCAAATGGCCATTAACTCAACTAAAAAATCCTTCTCTCTATCCAACCTCTCTTGCCTAACCTCTGACCTCTAATTCCCATAATACTATAATAAATATACAAAAGGATATTGAACTGTAAATTGTTCAGATCCACAAATAACTCAATCAATCTCCTAAGGATTCTCTCAAATCCCCAAATCTCTCCAAAGATCACTAAGATCTCTCACTAAACACAACCTTAGGATTCTACAAATATTCAAGAGATCTACTCACTCTAAAATATCTCAACAAACCAACTCTCGCTCACTCATGTTTTCATACATTTGAGAACAATTATAAATAAAATGTTCATTATCAATTTCAACCCCTATCCTAACTCACAATTCTATCCTAATTTCATAGGAAATACATAAAATCATGCTTAGGAAACCAACTCCCTTGTAAAAACACAAGACCTCCTAGTCTAGGCAATTGTACAATAATTTGGAAGTGGGGTGCTCCTGCATCAACTTCTATAAACGTTGTTGGCACATAATCCAGCTAGACTTCATTAGAATGATCATATATGTGCACAAAACAAAAAGAATGGGAGGTTCCACCAATTCCTCCTTTTTAGCGCTCATTCTGAAAGAATTTGGAGCGACCTCTCTAGACAGATTTAGACCTATCTCTCTCTGTAATGTCTCTTATAAAATCATGGCTAAAATTGTCGCTAACCAGCTGACTCATTTTCTAAGATCTCTAATAATCCACAATCAAGGAGGATTTGTAGCAGGCAAACAAATTTGGTACAACTTCATCCTGGTGCAGGAAGCAATTCATTCAAGCAACTCCCAAGGGGAATTGGGTATGGCAATTAAATTGGATATAGAAAATGCTTTCGATAGAGTAGAGCATGACTTTCTATTTAAAGTGATGCAAAAGTTCAGTTTCAACCAAGAATTTATATCTTGGACTAGGTCCTTTATTTATAATCCTTGGATCGCCCCCCTCTTAAACAAAATACCAGCCCCCTTCTTTAGAGCCTCCAGAGGCCTAAGACAGGGTTGCCCTCTCTCCCCTCTTCTTTATGTGTTCATGGCAGAATCTCTTAACATAATACTAGAATGGGATTGCGTCAATGGAACAATTCTTGGACTCAAAATAGCTCAAGGGGTAAAGCGAATCAATCAATCCCAATTCACTGACGATACAATCCTATTAAGTGGAGCCTCTAAAGTCATGGCTAGAAGAATTAAGCAGGTATTGGATATATTCCTCTCAGCGTTAGGAGGTCTTTTGAATAAGGTCAAAAGACAAATCTATGTGTGGAATGTATCGGCTCACATTCACTTAGGTATTGCTCAAATCCTCGGCTTTTCTATCTCAAACGATTGGAAAACCTTTAAGTACCTTGGCCTCCCTATTTTCTTAAAGTCGCTCCTAAGAGAATATTGGCAAATAACTCTTCAAAAAATCAGAGAAAAGATGGATTCCTAGGGGAAAAGGTGGCTCAATCCAGTTGGGCGTGTGGTTCTAATAAAATCAGGTATGTCCTCTTTACCCCTCTTCCAATTCTCTTCCCTCATGGCGCCTGAGGGCGCTTTGAAAGACGTGGCTCAACTCACTTGCAAATTTCTCTGGCAAGGCGGAAAGTCCAACACCAAAAAGTTTCATTTAGTCAACTGGAATATTGTCTCCTCTCCTAAAAATAGTGGGGGGTTTTGAATAAGAGACCCTGAAGTGGCCAAGCTACTTTGGAGACTAATATTGGGCCGAAAGGAATGGTGGAAATCATCCATAACCAAAAAATACAAGTTGGGTGCCAGAAAAAGAAGTATGGATTCTATCCCATAAACTCAACCCAGTTCACAAATTTGGAAAAATTTTCGAGCCTCAATCCCCTTCTTTAAAGAGCATCTCTCATGGATCCTTGGAAATGGAAAAATGATCAAGATATGGAAAGATACGATTTTTGGATCTGACCTCATCTCCTAAGCATAAGAGATCGCTAATTTGAAAACATGGATGATTTCAGAACATAAAACCACTCTTTTTGATATCTCCTCTTGGAATGAAGATGGATCCTGCAAGGATTGGAGCCTAGGTGACACCCTCATTCACCTACAGAACCAAGTCCAATTGTTGATCTCTCTTCTTAAAGGAGCATCCCCTTTACACTGCGAATTTCAGGACAATCGAGGATGGGGAGTAGTTGGATACTCAGTGAAAGAAGGCTACAAAACCTTACTCTCCAACTCAAGGATCCTTCACTTCTTAGCTAATTGGAAAAATATTTGGAGTATGGATGATCTGCCCAAAATAAACATCTTCATCTGGTCTCTAACTCATGGGAAAATATTATCAGGAGAAATTTTGATGAAAAGAGGCTTCTACGGACCTTTCACATGTGCTCTATGTCAAAGAAATCAAGATACAATCCAACATCTCTTTTGGGAGTGTCCCTTCTCTATAAAAGTTTGGGATTTTGTTTACAGAGAAATGAATCATCAAATAAGGTATTATCAAGGATCTTTTCATTGGGAAAGATATTACCAAGGATCCTTTCATGGAAAACCAAATTTCAAAAGACTATGGAAATCCCTTCCCAAATTTGTGTGCTAGAAGATTTGGCTACCAAGGAATAAATTCATATTCCAAGCTAAAAAGTATCAACCCCAAAGTGTTTCTTGTAAGGCCACAACACAACTAATAGAGGTTATGAACACTAAAAAAATGAGCATAGAAGATTTGATTAATTGGAACAACTTTGTGAAGGCTTGGATCTCGAAACTCAATCTTCACTCTACTTGTAGTCCCCATTCTATGCAGGAATCTTGTTGCCAGCTTCATTCTTCCTTCAATATTGAATGTTGGATCCAAAGACAACCAGAACACACTATGTGCTTTGATGGATCTTCTAAAGGAAACCTAGGGGAGGCAAGTGTGGGGGGGTTTCTCTTCGAACCTGGAGGAAAAGGAATCTCAAACTTCTACTGGAATCTAGGGAAGGAAACCTGTTATCCCCCACTTTTAGGGATAACTAAGGAGATTATGTCTCGAGGCCCACAGGTCCTAGACATGGAGTACCAATAGCCAGATCGACTTGAGCATGGTCCTGGAGGGCCCATCTTTTCTTCCTTTCAACACCTCCCTTTGTCAGCAGCAACAACATCCATCACCGTCGGCTTGGTCCTGTAGTAGAGATGGATCTTGCTCCATGAGGTAATGAGTCTGGGTGGCATGGTATGTGTCACTCCAATCCTCAAAACCTTTGAATATGTGCATTTAATTCCTTTTGTTTCTAACAAATGCTTGGATCTTATACTTATCCACTTGACCATGACTGGGGGAGATGACAGGATGCCCTAGTAAGCCTGTGCCCATAGGTTTTGCGTTTCCACTAGGGGGATTTCTGAAAAGTCATCATCTACTCCCGTCATATTACCACTTTTTCATCTTGCTTCTCACTCATCTATCCCATTACATTTGTCTGGGCATTGGTTTGGCCAATCATTTAAGGGTTGCACCTTGCCTTGTGGGAAGAAGGGTCTATAGGCCCAGAAGGGAAAAGCAAGCTGGGAAAAGATGAAATCCTAAAAATAAAACCTCGAGATTCTTCGCTCAGGGATCCCTGAGAAAGAAATAAAGAGCTTCTCAGCAAGAAACAAGAGGGGCCCATACAAAATAATAAAACAAGACCTAATCAAAGGATAGGGGGTTTCATCATAAACCAGCCTATTAGGTCCATGGGTACCTAACGGTATGACACTACTAGCAGTTGGTTACCATGCCAGGGTAGTGGCTCTTGGTTGCATGGACAAGAGAAAGGGGGTCTCATCACGAGCCAACCTTCTCATTTCCATGAAAGTGCTTGTGGGTTACATTGCCACCACTGGTCACCACGCCAGGGTAGTGTCATCTAATTAGCCTCTTGTAGAAAAAATAATAAAGAATAAGAATAAAAGGCATGAATGGGCTTGGAAACATTTGCATCCAAGACAGGTGCAGCTCGCCTTCTACAAAGGCACCCATAGGTAAGCTCGGCATTTCCCTTCTTTCACTGCACCCCTTTTCAAGACATCCCTTATCCACCTCACCCATATACATGAATTAGATTTAATCTCTTCCGGAAACATCCCTTTTCCAGTGGACACTAGCCCAATAGGACGCCATGTCGCTTCCCCCAAACTTGCATAGCAGATTTGTATAATGTCTTTGAGAACTTGACTGGATAAAAGGGGTTTTATGCACATGTTTAATAATATTGATGATTAGATGTGATTGACATTGCTATGATCCCTGTGACTTATGATCCCATGGAGGGTGTATTTGTTGATGTGTAGGATCATACCCGACGAACAAGTACCAAATTGGACAAGTACACATGGGGAGATGATCAATTCGGACCTCCATGGGGTTGAAGAGCCCACCAGATGGATGTTGAGACCCCAGTAGGGGGCAGAGATAGGACAGAGTGTTTTCACCGGAGAAGAGGAGGATGTTCCATAGAGGCACCCTAGAAGAGCCTAACCTAGGGGGTTTGTGCCCTTTTCATTGGAATGTTGGCCTTGGAAGGCCCAAGACGTCACCCAAGATGCCCATGATGTCATCCAGCAGTGTGGACATTTTGGGAGACAGTCATGGAATTTTGGCACGTGTGGCAGATTGGAGAGGCCCAAGAGGGCTAACATTTTGCTCCAGGAGGCTACATTTGCCCTAGAAAGGGCTAATGTCACCCCAGGAGGGGCATGACGTCTTACTTTTTGCTTGCTTGGGGTTTCATTATGACATTTTAATGTAAAACAATATTATTGTGTATTTTGGCCTTGTCAGCCTTTTGATGACCTAAATTTTAATTAAAGTCATTGGTATGGTATATATTGAGGGTTTTTACTCTCATATTTTCATCGTATTTCGCTCACCTTGGTGAGGTCTGAAATGTGCGCCCTCTTCTAGGGTTTTGGCTGAAATTTTGAGGCGCACTTGTTGAAGGAGACTTTTTCTTGGCATTTTTGGCATTTCTCTTGGTGGAAGGTTTACAACTAGGGTTTTGCTACTTGAATTCTTGGTTTATGTAAGTGAATTTATGCAACACTTCTTAATTGAATGGTTATGGTACTATTTACTTGCATTTTGTTATTATAATTTGCTTAATTAAAACCCTAGGTGACAAGCACATGCTAAGGTCCTTGTCTCATGTCCCTACTAAGATTAAGAGCCATTTGATTTGTTGAAGTAAGATAGAGCCTTTCCATAGCAACACTCTATCCCTACTCTTCTAGCCTAGTTGTTTTTATTTGTTATTGAGCTAAGGAAGGAGAAAACACACTAAGGACTAGGGTTTATATGCCTTAGTGAGTCATTTTCCCTATTGTTTGATTGATGAAGCCTTGCCATAGCAACACTTCATCATTAAACTTTCTTGTCCTTAGCCATAGCATTCATCACTCAAGCTAGCCATTTTTAATCTTTCCATAGAGCTAAAGAAGGAGGATAAAGCACTAAGGCCAAGGGTATCTACACCTTAGTGAGCCTTTCTACCCTAGGGTTTCATTGTTGAGGCCTTGCTTTAGCAACACCTCAACATTTAACCCTCTCGTCTTTGGCCATATCATTATCATTTCAACCCTTCAACATCTACATCCATTTGACTCCATTTGCCCTAATGACGCACTGATCTAAGACCTCTTGTGTTGACCACCTTGATCATACAACCATCCAATACCTTGAACAACCACTAACCCTTCTAACCTTAGCTTAGACTAACATTCACTAACCCTATTGCTACTACTATCTACTTGTGCTATACTTATACCATTGCAACATTTATTGTATCTTTAAAAGAAATTGAATGATTGGCTAAGGCGTTGTTTTCTAAGTGTTGATATTGTTACATTGATTGCCATTAGCATTTATTGTGAAGTGATATATATTATAAATCGTTGTTATTGTACGTCGTTTACCTACTTCATCAATATTGTATATCAATTGCTTTATATCAGAAGTCCGTGATCATATGAAGTACTAACCAAGCAAGTGATCTTGCATATGATAGTTTCTTTGTTGCTTTGTCTCGGGCAGGTACACCTTTTTTGGGGGTTATTACTCATCTTTATTGGTTGATTAGCCAAGACTCTCTGATCGGTGGTGACTTGTGAGGGGGGAATTATCACTCATCTTTTAAGCCTTTTCCTTCTCAAAACCCCAAGTCATTGAGGACGTCTCCCCTGGGCCTTACCTCCCTAAACAGAAAGAGATATCCCATTAAGGTGACAATGGTGGGATAGTCTCAGTTTCGTCAATTTGTCCTTCTTCCATCCGTCTTTTTACCTTGACTACAAAATGTGCGATAACAAAACCAATAATAAAGCCGAGGCTTATGCCCTTCTAAAAGGTATTCAATTGGAAAACCAACGATAAATTCAAACTCTGAACGTAGTAGGAGATTTGAATACGATCATAAGAATGATGATCCAAGGTTCTGGGCCAAAAAATCCGAGTCTAAAAGGGGTGATAGACAAAATTCGTCTATCCTCAATTACCTTGAAGGTCAAGTTTTCTCACGTCCTTAGGGGCAATAATGTTGAAGCTGACAAAATGGCCAACCTAGCCATAGGAAAACCACTCGGAACATTAGGAGTTAGGAAAGTTGGCAAAACTGTGGAGACAAATTTGGTAATAGCAATCTCAATTTTCAAAGCATCTAAATGTTGAAGGCCTATCATTGCCCTTTTTTGTACTACAGTGGATTTATCCACACCTTTTTAATACAAATTTCCCCAGTTCTTGTTAAAAAAAAACAAAAGATGTCAACACAATTGTTTTACTGTATTATGCTATGAGTAGCTTGTTTACAAGATATTGGTTGAAGATGTCATAGTTGGTACCTTTGCATAAATGGGGAAGGGGAAGACCAAAGACAATAGTAGGGACCATGCAACATCCACACATGAAGGACAATTGTTTGGCTCACATTTGTTTTCATTGTGTGAATGGTTCAACAAGTTTACTTAAGGCTTTAGTTTGCAACAACTAAAACCTACCTCCCATCCTAGACCTAAGGATCAAGAGGCAACATTGGAACATTCAACAATTACCATGCAAATTAAGAAAGAAATGCACTTGGCCCTAGATGGGGTTGGTTGAAAATGAAGAGAATGGCAAAAGATGTCAGTTCAAAGATGGAGAGAATAGAAGGGAACAAAATAAAACAATGATTACTTGAAAATGTTGGACATCCTGAACAAGTTTTGCATGAGTTTTAGCACATTCATAAGAAGTTGGACAAATTTGACAAAAAGGCAAAAAGTTGAAGTTGTTAATGATAATACTTTCAGATATAGTATAACATATCTAACTTGTACTTCTATAAAAAAATCTTCAAATTTGTTATGATGATGTGATTGGCAAAAGCTACTAGTGTTCATCAAGGAAAGGGCTCACTTAATAAAACCTTGAAAGGTGATATCATCAACCATCAACATATTTATTATACCCATATTAACATTCTAGTAAAGACGGTCATTTTTTTCTTTTTAATGAAATTATAGTGATCGAGATATATATATATACAAATCTAATCTATCCAAATATATATATCAATAGTGTATTTAGATTTCAAAACACTCATATTTAAGATTGAAAATAAATATGACAAGCAAATTGTCATTTTCTACAAATAAAAGTTGAGCTAAGTGATAAAGAGTGACCTTGGATTTCAAAACACTCATATTTAAGTTTGAAAATAATTATGACAAGCGATTTGTCATTTTCTACAAATAAGAGTTGAGCCAAGTGATAAATATCT